>CBVK0100025604.1:0-10581 GCA_900067695.1 Picea abies
CCACTATAGTGGGTCTATACCCAAATACAGGTTTATTCTTTATGCAAGTGTGTTTACTTTCCTACCAGTGTGTTTACTTTCCTGCAAGTGTTCTTTCCTTTTATATAATAGTGTTTATTTTATAAGTCGATTTCTTTCTTTCAAGTTTGTTTCGTTTTCAATTATGCAATTAGGTTCAATTTATTCATTCTATATTTCATTTTTTTCTAATTACCCATTTTTGGTGTTGTAAGAACCCCATGCATTAATCCATGTTTGAAACAAGACCCATCAACCAACAAAACAGATTCAAAGATGAACAGGAGTTTGGAAGAACTCTCTCAAATCCTACCAATAGCTATGATCTCTGCCTCTCAAGAAGAGAAAATCTTGACAATAGTCAAGAACCTAGTTGCATATACAAATGTAATAGAAGAACAAGTGTTCCATGAGCCACATCCACAAGAATATCTAGAAGCCTCTTCTAATCACCTTTTCCAACCTGTAAAAGAGACCATAAAATCATGGACCACATTTGATGGAGAACAACCATTAGAACCTGAGATTGAGAAGTTCTTAACATGCCTCTTTGAATATCCACTGTGCACACAAGATACCAATCATCTAAAATAAGACGATATGCATAGCATGGTAGAGGAGGATATATAGAGTGGTCCAAATGATGAAGTGAACCAAGGACATCATGACTATATTGAATGTTGGTTCCAGGGAACTATGAGATTGAAGCACCACTCCCTTGTTCAACAACTCTTTACATCATATCAATCAATGCGAATCATATCTCATACTCTGGTATACTTTAAAGAACATTTTTCAAACCTGAGTATGAATATGTTTGTCATCTTTTTATGTACATGGTTACATTGGAAATATTCTTACACGCGAAATATGGTTTCTTGTTCTTATATAGAATAAAGTTAAAGTTGCATATTAGTTAACTTATTTCTAAATAAATGCAACATATTTTCATGTTTCTTTCCGAATAAATGAACTAATATGAAGATAATATTGATGACCTAATATCAGAAACCGAAACAACTTAGGATATTTCTTCTTATTACATACATATTTATGACTATTAATAATAATAGTTTCTCATAAACCTAATCTTTAAAATATTATGGGGATTTACAAAAATTTTAAGGTCTTCATGATACTTATAATGATTCCCATAGGTAACTTGTACATCCTAGTTTCATATCAGGACTTGTTATTCAAGCATTATTATCAAATAGTAGCAGAAGAGTGAAGGAAACTTCTACCTATGAGGGAACACTACCATAATATTATATGGAGAAGATGAACTTAGGGACTAGAGGCACCTTTAGGTAATTATCTCATGACCTCATCAACCACACATTAATTAAGTTTGACCATGATATGTCTTTGGAATTATCTAAATACATATGTCTATTTTTCATGCAAATAATCTTGTATGGGCAATCTATAAAATATCTTCCAACCCAATACCATCCCATCCTGTACAAAAGGTTTTCAGAGCTGCTTCCCCATTCACGCATGTGAAAGAAATTTATAAATTTTATCTTAAGGGTAAAGTGTTGGCAGTAGGTAGCGGCCTATGGTATGACTAGGCAAACCCATCAAGGTACTGAACAAGCTCGTGGGGAATGAGGCATTCTGCCTAGGGAGGATATTTATTAGTCACCAAAATTACCCCATCGGAGTACTAAACATTCTTGCTAGCAATGGGTTCTTATTTTGATGTCCTTCATTATGCCTAATCTATATTTGTTTGTATGAACGATATACTTGTGTAAATCATTAACAAGAAGAATGTGTGGTTGAAGTAAAGATTAAATAAAATTCAACTATTTGAAATTTGAGAATGACCCTAAGTTGATCTTACGACCTTGTCATCCAATTCATACTATATCTAGGATGTCACTATCCTAGAAGTGGGACCCATAAGTATAGAAATCTAATGAACTCAAATGTGAACCTTATAAATATTACTTGGACAACAATAAGTCTTTGAAAGATTAGACAAGGATGTCTGGTTTCCTATAGGATTTTCATCCATTAAAGACCACTTATCTCCTCATGTTCTCCTATTTAAGGAGGAGAGAAAAAATCCCTCATCATAATTTACATGGCTTCCTGAGCATAAAACTATTAATGAATGATGCAATCGTATGTAGTAATAATTTGAGAATTTTCTTTATGCTTGTAACATTTTAAAGTAAATTTCGTTTCCAAATTTATAAGCATGAATAAAGTTTTAGTTTTGGTTATTTCTTTAACATCAATGTTTATTTCTTCTCTCATAATGACAATATTTGTTTATTTCTTTTAGATTTTTCTGTTTTCGTATTGCTGGTACAAAAACTTGTAGGTTCTTGTACCAACAATACAAAAATTTAACTCTTTTTCGAGGATACTTTTTGCAGGATGTTTTCAGCAGCTCTTAGCCTTGGAATCTTCATCCTTCATTCAATATGCACTAGTTCCACATAGTCCTCTTTCATCTTGCAACAATTTATTTCCTTGTTTTCAAGTTTCTTGTAGGAGCATGTGCTAATAAGAGTTTTCATGAGGACATGAAAAACCACAGGCGTGGGGGAGAGAAGAGATTAGTAGTCTTAGCAAATCAACATTCATCAACTCATTCCTAGATATCTGGCTGATCTCAGTCCTGGTTGACTTAATCTTCAGTTTAAGCCATCATGTACTTCAGTTCATCCTCCACTTCATCAGCCTACAACGCACATCAAAGTGAAGATAAAATTGAGGTAAAACTAGTTTAAGACTCTTTGATTCATTAAAAAGTTTAAGGGAACTTAATGATTAACCACTACATACATTTTTATTTCATAAACCATTATCATTCACTCTCAATCCGTAATTCATAATAAAATGCATAATACTCTGATAAGACCATAAGAATGGAAAACAAAATATTGTGGTACATAAATACAACACAACATCTATAGTTTCTTCTCCTTATATATATCATAAATCATTCACATAAAAAGGATGAAGTCATTGTTTCCTAAAAACCACAAATAAACATTGGTCTTAATGAAAACCACATAGTATACAAACACCTATGTCCATATTGTCATTACTACTTCATACCATCCACCATCCCTTCATAGCCCATCCATCGCTTCTCCTCAACTTTCATTGCTCTATTTTAAAATAAATCAAATTGAAAATTTGTGACAATATCAAATGAAAAAGGGACATTGCTCCATAAGAACCAACACTTGCACAAAGAAACAAATTCATAGAAATCAATGATTAAATAGAGTATATAAGTATTTTGTTTGCATGAGGACATGAAAACCAACAGGGGTGGGGGATTGATGGGCTCCAAATATGCCATATTTTCTACCATGTAAAACCTCCATTCATAAGCCATATTCCCACACTATTGATACATTTTATAGCCATTATTCTTTCACTTACCACTAAATAAATCCATTTTAACTTGTGGTTAATTATTGTTGTTTTATTGTCTTTTTAGTGATTAAAGATGTTTTTAACATGATTTTATCGATGATGGTTTAATCATATGTTTCTATGTCCAAGCAACATGTTCCTCCATTGGGCTTAAACATGATTCATGCACTATTCCCGTACTACATCCGGTACTAGAACATTCTTCCGACAGCAGCAGATTCATCATTCCCATAGATCAAATGCCTTCTTCAAGTATTTGTAGTAGTCCTCGTCAAGCTCCATTTTCCGTATACAAGCTCAAGGATAGGCCACAATTGTAAGTATGCAACGGTAAACAAAACTAAGGTAAAAACTTGTTTTGGGCATCTTCTTAATTCATTAAAAATAAGGGAAATCACTAAGTATTATTACTCTTAAAGATTATCCTCATTTCTTATGATTAATTCTTCCCATACCCATAATTAAATCCTACACCCA
Organism: Picea abies; assembly: GCA_900067695.1. Lineage (NCBI taxonomy): Eukaryota > Viridiplantae > Streptophyta > Pinopsida > Pinales > Pinaceae > Picea > Picea abies. Next base: position 3,901 of record CBVK0100025604.1, read on the forward strand.
TCCATAATCATTCCATTAATTATTCATGCCAATTTATATGCTTTCTCATCAAGTTTATAAAATACATTTTGTTAAGACTTAAAAATAATTATTCATTTTATTCTTATAATGAATATCCAGTCATCCACCTCATTTATATCCCTGAAATATCTTTAAACTTAAATCCATAAAATATATTAATTCACCAGTATTTTAAACTTAAAGAGAAAATATACTAATTTAATTAATTTACAAAGTCTTTATTTAATTATCTAGAATGCCCTAAATACATTTAACTAATGATGTTTTGTGGAAAGTATATCCATGAATCTAGTGCTAAATATTCCACATGGATTTGAAAGAGGATGGTCTCAAAATTGTGGCTACGCAAAATCTTCAATTAGTTATTAAGAACCCACAATTGATTGCAGCCATCAAAGAAATAATCAGAGATATGATTTATTGACAAAGAGTTCATGCCTCCAAGCTCCATCATGTAGCCAAAGTTTGGTTAAAATAGACATGTAGCTGGAATTTAAGAAACATGTCATTGAGATATCGTTGGGAAGGTTCCTATGTTTAATTTTATATTTTGCATTTTATATGTTGAGCTCAAACCTTATCAAAACAAATAAATTTTGTTCATTGCCCAGGATGGAATGTTGTTGAGGAAGTTCAATTTAGATATTTCCCTCTTATGTATAAATATAGTGGATATTACAGTAGAGGGGGGAATTATTATTGTATTAAGAAAGAGCTGAGCACAATTACATTGAAAACAATATTTTATGATTAATGAAGAATTGATTGATCAGTGGCATTCTAAGCTTCATTTCGATCTGAGTTAGCTTCTCTAGGAATGTTGTCCAAGTCGGGAAGGGACCCTCGATCCGATAACATCATGTCCATTTTATTTATTAACTAGATTTGCGTGCGTTTAATTTTTTAATTTTTAATTTATTAATTAGATTATTGTTTTGATTAATTATCGTGTGTGTTTAATTTGAATTTGCATTATTTCAATTTAATAGTCTCGTGATATTTCTCCTCAGATCAACATCACCTTCCCTTCTTCTGTATACTAATTTTATATCCCTCATCATCATATCCATGCTGCTAATTCTTCCATTATACTTCTACTCACGCCTCCAATCCACTCCCTTCACGTTGATGACTTCATAATATAATGTTACATATTTTTCAATGGCCTCTGCACATCACTTTAATTATTTACGCATCCCATTCTTCAATGTTTAATTTGACCTTCCACTCTCCATATTCCTTTAATACTGCAATTAGCTTAGCAAAAAATTTTTTCGGGTCGAATCCGTACATAGGTTTGAAGATTTATGAAGGTTTGTATTGTGGGGATGATATCTAATTTATTTTATATTGTTTGTTTAATAGTTTTGTTGTTATATCCATTACATTACACCGCATGCATTACATTATTATTTGTTTGTTGTTTTTGTCCTTCATTAATCGTTATTTAAATTGTTGAGATGTGCATAATATATAATGTTTGATTGTTAATACATGTGTAAAATTTCTTTATTATATATATTGTTTTGTTATAAACTTTTTTTTTTTATTGTTGTTTATTTGTTATAAATTTATAATATTTCATAGAAATAATGTGTTGTTACATGTTTATACTATTTTCCTAATCGTTTATTTAGAAGTGTAATTGTTATGTTGATTGTAATTTTTTGTTAATATTGTTATAGTATTTGTTTTATGTTTTATAGCATTTGTTATGTTGTAATTATGCATTGTTTTATTCATTAGAGTTTTGTTAACTATTGCTAAGTGTTATTGTTATATAAGTGTGAATGCAACGTTAAATGGAAAATCCATACAGAGAAATCTCTCTCTTGTACATAAATCCCATACCAACACATTCATGTACCTAAACAAAATTAATCCCATACCGACACATTCATTTTTGTACATAAATGAAACTAACTTTTTATTCTTGGGTGAAGCTTTGAGGAAAATCTCATTTGCATGGTTTGGATTTAGACTTCATTTTCTACTTGTTTGATTGTTTTCCCCTTTAGCTAGTTTGCTTCAATTTAAATTTCCTGCACTTGGTTTTCTTTCATGTACCTTTAATTCCTTGCACTTTGATTTCACATAGCTTCAATCACCAACAGAAGAGTAAAATCCTAACTCGTGAGATATGGATTTCTTGTAATGGGCTTCAACCCGAGGTATTAGTTTACATCTTCTCAATTGAATTCATTCTTGCTTGCATGTTTTGTTTGTTACAATAAAGTGTGGTTTGCTGCCATTAGGATAGAATAGACTCCAATCCTTCACACATTGTGCTTGTACCTCTATGTCTATGACTCCCTCGTTGACAATTTAATGTTGGGAATTAATAGTACATATGCCCCACATTTTTGGCATCATTTCCGGGGAGGTGCTAAAATGATTGAAGTCTAGGTAGGTAGGTTGCCTTTAAAATTACATCGCCTGGTGGAGGAATACTGTAAGACAAGAAGTAAAAACCTGCGCATCCACTATAGTGGGTCTATACCCAAATCTAGGTATGTTCTTTATGCAAGTGTGTTTACTTTCCTACAAGTGTGTTTAATTTCCTGCAAGCGTGTTTACTTTCCTGCAAATGTTCTTTCCTTTTATGCAAGAGTTTTTCTTTTATAAGTTTATTTATTTCTTTAAAGTTTGTTTCCTTTTTAATTATGCAATTACGTTCAATTTATTCATTCTATATTTCATTTTTTTTTTAATTATTCATTTTTGGTGTTGTAAGAACCCCATGCATTAATCCATGTGTGAAACAGGACCCATCAACCACAAAAGAAATTCAAAGATGAATAAGAGTTTGGAAGAACTCTCTCAAATCCTACCAAGAGCTGGGATCTCTGCCTCTCAGGAAGAGAAAATCTGACAATAGTCAAGAACCTAGTTGCATATCTAGAAGTAATAGAAGAACAAGAGTTCTATGAGCCACATCCACAAGAATATCTAGATGCCTCTTCTAATCAACTTTGTCAACCTGTAGAAGAGACCAAAAAATCATGGACCGCATTCGATGGAGAACAACCATTAGAACCTGAGATTGAGGAGTTCTTAACATGCCTCTTTGAATATCCTCTATGCACACAAGAGACCAATCATCTAAAATAAGACGATATGCATAACATGGTAGAGGAGGATATATAGAGTGGTCCAAATGAGGAAGTGAACCAATGACATCATGACTATACTAAACATTGGTTCCAGGAAACTATGAGATTGAAGCACCACTCACTTCTTCAACAACTCTTTACATCATATCATTCAATCTAGCTGGTATCTCATACTCTGGTATACTTTAAAGCACATTTTTCAAACCTGAGTATGAATATGTTTGTCATCTTGTTACACACATGGTTACACTGGAAATATTCTTACACATGAAATATGGTTTCTTGTTCTTATATAGATTAAAGTAAAATTTGCATGTTAGTTAACTTAGTTCTAAATAAATGTAACATATTTTCATGTTTCTTTCCAAATAAATGAACTAAGATGAAGATAATATTGATGAACTAATATCAGAAACCAAAACAACTTAGGATATTTCTTCTTATTACATAAATATTTTTGACTATTAATAATAACAGTTGCTCATAAGCCTAATCTTTAAAATATTATGGTGATTTACAAAAATTTTAAGGTCTACATGATACTTATAATGATGCCCATAGGTAACTTGTACATCCTAGTTTCATATCAGAACTTGTTATTGAAGCATTCTTATCAAATAGTAGCATGAGAGTGAATGAAACTTCTACTTGTGAGGGAAAACTACCATAATATTATATGGAGAATATGAACTTAGGGACTAGAGACACCTTTAGGTAATTCTCTCATGAACTCATCCACCACACATTAAGTAAGTTTGACCATGATATGTCTTTGTAATTATCTAAATACACAAGTCTATTTTTCATGCAAACAATATTTTATGGGCAATCTATAAAATATCTTCCAACCCAATACCATCCCATCCCATAGAAAAGGTTTTCAGAGGTGCTTCCCCATTCACCCATGCAAAAGAAATTTATAAATTTTATCTTAAGAGTAAAGTTTGGGACAAGATCTTCTGATGGAAAATGGGAGTAAGAGGATAACCCGACGAGATACTGAACAGGTCTGCTGATAGAGGGTACCGAATTGTGGTATGACTAGGAAAACACATCAAGGTACTAAAGAAGATTGTGGGGAATGGGGCATTCTGCCTAGGGAGGATATTTATTAGCCGCCAAAATTACCCCATCGGAGTACTAAACATGCTTGTTGGCAATGGGTTTTGATTTTGATGTCCTTCATCATTCATAATCTATATTTGTCTGTATGAACGATATACTTGTGTAAATCATTAAGAAGAAGAATGCGTGGTTGAACTAAAGATTAAATAAAATTCATCTATTTGAAATTTGAGAATGACCCTAAGTTGATCTTACGACCTTTTCATCCAATTCATACTATATCTTAGATGTCACTATCCTAGAAGTGGGATCCATAATTATATAAATCTAATGAACTCAAATGCAAACCTTATCAATATTACTTGGACAACAGTAAGTCTTTGAAAGATTAGACAAGGATGTCTGGTTTCCTATAGGATTTTCATCCATTAATGACCACTTATCTCCTCATGTTCAACTATTTAAGGAGGAGAGAAAAGGTCCCTCATTATAATTTACATGGCTTCCTGAGCATAAAACTGTTAATGAATGATGCAATCGTATGTAATAAGTGATTTGAGAATTTCCTTTATGCTTGTAACATTTTAAAGTAAATTTCATTTCTGAATTTATAAGCATGAATAAAGTTTTAGTTTTAGTTATATCTTTAACATCAATGTTTATTTCTTCTCCCATAACGACAATATTGGTTTATTTCTTTTAGATTTTTCTATTTTGGTATTGCTGGTACAAAAACCTTTAGGTTCTTGTACCAACAATACAAAAATTTAACTCATTTTCGAGGGTACTTTTTGCAGGATGTTTTCAGTGGCTCTTAGCCTTGGCATCTTAAGCCTTCAATCAACATGCACTAGTTCCACATAGTCCTCTTTCATATTGCAAAAATTTCTTTCCTTGTTTTCAAGTTTCTTGTATGAGCATGTGGTAATAAATGTTTTCACGAGGACATGAAAACCTCCAGGTGTGGGGGAGAGAAGAGAGAAGGAGTATTAGCAGATCAACATTCATCAAATTGTTCCTAGATCTCTAGAAACTCTCAGTCTTGCTTGACTTAATCTTCAGTTTCAACCATCATGTACTTTTGTTCATCCTCCACTTCATCATGCTGCAATTCACATCAAAGTGAAGGTAAAATTGAGGTAAAATTGGCTTAAGACTCTTTGATTCATTAAAAAGTCTAAGAGAACTTGATGATTAACCACTACATACATTTTTATTTCATAAACCATTATCATTCACTCTCCATATGCAATTCATAATATAATGCATAATACTCTGATAAGACCATAAGAATGAAAAACAAAATATTGTGGTACATAAATACAACACAACATCTATAGTGTCTTCTCCTTATATATATCATAAATCATTCACATAAAAAGGCTGAAGTCATTGTTTCCTAAAAACCACAAATAAACATTGGTCTTAACGAAAAGAACATAGTATAGAAACACCTAAGTCCATATTGTCATTACTACTTCATACCATCCACCATCCCTTCATACCCCATCCATCGCTTGTCCTCAACTTTTATTTCTCTATTGTAAAAGAAATCAAGTTAAAAATCTGTGACAATATCAAATGAAAAAGGGATGTTGCTCCATAAGAACCAACACTTGCATAAAGAAACAAAGTCACATAAATCAATGATTAAATAGAGTATATAAGTATTTTGTTTGCATGAGGACATGCAAACCAACAGGTGTGGGGGAGTGTTGGGCTCCAAATATGCCATATTTTCTACCATATAAAACCTCTATTCATAATCCATATTCCCGCACTATTGATACATTTTATAGCCATTATTTTGTCACTTACCACTAAATACATCCATTTTAACTTGTGGTTAATTATCGTTGTTTTATTGTCTTTTTAGTGATTAAAGATGTTTTTAACATGATTTTATCGATGATGCTTTAATCATATGTTTCTATGTCCAAGCAACATGTTCCTACACCAGGCTTAAACATGATTCATGCACTATTCCCATACTACATCCGGTACCCAAACATTCTTCCGACAACAACACATTCATCATTCTGGCAGATCAAATGCCTTCTTCAAGTATTTGTAGTAGTCCTTGTCAAGCTCCATTTTCCGTATACAAGCTCAAGGATAACCCACAATTGTAAGTATGCAATGGTAAACAAAATTGAGGTAAAAATGTGTTATGGGCATCTTCTTATTTTATTAAAGATAAGGGAAATCACTAAGTATAATTACTCTAAAGTATTATCCTCATTTCTTATGATTAATTATTTCCATACCCATAATTAAATCCTACACTCATCCATAATCACTCCATTAATTATTCACGCCAATTTATATGCTTTCTCACCATGTTTATAAAATACATTTTGTTAAGACTTAAAAATAATTATTCATTTTATTCTTAAAATGAATATCCATTCATCCACCTCATTTATATTCCTAAAATATCTTTAAACTTAAATCCATAAAATATATTAATTCACCATTTTTT
>CBVK0100025608.1:0-13129 GCA_900067695.1 Picea abies
AGTAGTAACATGATCACCTAGATCCTCGCCAGTCTTTCCCTTAAATTTTGGAATGTCCGAAGGAAGCTTGGTGGGGACGGGGGACCATGACGGATTATGACGCACTGGGTCATTCATTAATCTTGACAAATCTGGCAGATTAAGCATGTCCATAAAAGGGATTTTGGGTTACAACGTCTGAGCCCATGCCCCGGGGAAAGATTGGTGTTGAGGGATTGTATACCATTGAGTTTTATGTTATACACCATGGTCTTGTCCGGTAGGGTAATATCCTCCTCCAAAATGATTCAAAAGAGGTTGTATGGGCACCATACCTATAGGAGTGGCATAATGAGGATGATAAACATTTCCCCCCAATTGGGGGTTTCCCATAGAGTGAAATTAACCCCCTCCGGGTGGAATTACGGAGGATAGAGGTGGATTTGTAATGACAAATGCATTTGTTGTAATCGACATGGAGGTAGAAGTGGGAAAGGATGGAATATAGGAAGTAGCTTATTCGCCCAGTTGAGTACTCCCTCCAGGAGCATTGAGACTAGGATTAGAACCAGAAGAAAAAGGGGGTTGGCCTCCAACCGTAGGAATCTTTTGGGGAATATGACCTCCACCAAATTAGAGAGGATGATGTGGAGGGGCCATGCCCCCAGGTCCAAAACTGGGATTTTCATTTTTCGCTAGAATGGAGGATGAAATTTGTGATGTCATATTGGTCATACCAAAAGAAAAAGGTTTAGAGACTAAAGGTATGGACTGAGTATTGTATCTAGGCATACCAAAAAGAGACCCGAAAGGGTTCATTACTATGGGTTGAGTAGAAACCTACCAAAAAGAGACCCGAAAGGGTTCATTACTATGGGTTGAGTAGAAACCAAAAGTCGGATAGGAGTAAGGATGGGAACCTCTGGCACAACAACTATAGCGACTAAAGAAGTCGAAGGAGTCCCATTAACCACATAAGGTATAGGGGTCGAGGGACTCCCTGTGTCATTCCAAATTGACTCAGTACTCATAATTGTATAATCAAAAGTATAGTAGGTGGAGGTATGTGTACTAGGTTTAGTAAATTTACGCCTTTTAGAAGTAAAAAACTCAAGATGTGGTGGTAACTTTAAAAAATGGCGAGACCTGCAAGGAAGTTGTTCTGGCTCCATGATGACTCAAGACTTGAGATATAAAACCAAATCCTAGGGCCAACTAACAATCAGAGAGAACACCAAAATAGAGAAAAAGGGCTAAATGCACACAAACATGATATAGTAGCTGAAAAGGGCTTCCCTCAATAGAGTAGGTATGCCTCACCCAAGAGGGGACTGAGACTCCCTTCAAAATATTGGAGGTATCAAAATCAGTTATAAGGGCCCTAATGGGCTTAACAGCGCAGTCGGTCAGATCCCCTCGAATAGATAATATTCCATAAAGTTTATGTGTTGTATGACCCTTATCTGACTCAAGGTGCCTGTAGAATAACCCCTGTAAGTAACCTATGTGACTACATATGTCAAGAAACTAGAGCCACCACGATATAACCAATGCAAAAGTGAAAAATCGTAAGTCAGGTCCATCATATGGGCAGGGTAACAAAGCTCCAAATCTTGAAAGCACCGTCTCTCACAGAGGTAAAGGTACTAGCAAGACCCCCAAATACGAATAGATCCCCAGAAATATATCTGACTCTAAGAAGGTATTAGAGAGTTATCTCTACAACCAACTTCGCGTGACCTCATGCTTAAATTCGGTGTGAGTGGAGTGTCTTGATATCACTAATTACACAATGGATTTCACTACTCCCTGGTCAGACAAATATGTTTAGTTTAATAGCCTTGGAGAAGTTTACTCAAAAAATCCTATTCCAAGGCCCTATATTCTATGCTTGTTTGTGTACTTTGAAAAATAAAATCGTTTCTAATCAATTTTAGTTAATCAAGACTAATTTTAATGGAGTTTTTTACTCAAGAGATGTGGTCGTGAAAGTGATGATATTATGACTCAGCATATCGAAGAAATGAATATAAACATAGTGCTAAGTCCTAATCTTAAATTCTCAAAAGATGGTAGGATTTTCAAATGCAACTTTCAATGCAATTTCTACAATTTCAATAAAATTTGATCCTTCCACATATGTCAAGATCAATACTAAATAACCAAAAGAGAAAATGACATAATGAAAAATGAGAAAATTGTTTTGTATTTTCGATATAAAGAAATGAAAAATGAAAGGAATGAATAGAAGATTGATATGCAGACCCTACTGCAAGCAAAAAGAGACAATCCAAGAAGGATACCAAGAAGCAAACACTCAGACCAAGACGCAAGTTAAACCAATGAAAAATATGATAAGAAAGAATACTGCCCAAAACTCCAATAATAATAAGGTTTCCTATCACTGTGTAAGCACTCAATAGTTAGGATAGAGACCTAAGAAGACTCAACAACCATCCAAACTCACCCAACAAACACCTAACTTAGCCAAGAAGCCAAAAACTTGATGTACGTGACTGTTTAAGAAAAATTTGTGTATGTACGCACCCTATATAAGGACAGCTCACATATGTACACATATGTCAAGGTAAAACCCATGTATGTGTAGTAAAATGCTTCCAAGGCAAGGATTAGGCCAAGAAACTCGTATGCATAGTAAAAATAAGATGTCAAGCAATTAGGTGACAAGGAAATTCAAGCTAACAAAGAGCAAGTCAAGGAGAAAAACACTCGAAACCCCAAGCATAAGATAGTATCCCCAGTATGGTCACCAATTATGTTACGAGGAAAATATCTCTATGGAATGGGGTAAACCAAAACAGATAGAATGACTGCAAAAATCAACTCTAATCTCAAGTATGCTATATAAATGAAAATTCTAACAAGACAAGATCAAGAGTCTACCTCATCCGAATGTTCGATGAAGACCACCGTTGAGCACGCAACTCAAATATTTATACCTGCAACTTGTCCTCAACAACCAAGATACACAAGCATATAGTGATAATATATAATGTTAGCACATAAAATAGCATAATCCATCAACATACATAACAAATACGCCCATGGGATAATAATTCAAATATTTGCAATATATCAATTGGATGGGAAAAGAGTATTTCTATTAAAATAATCAATAGAAGTATACAAGTGACAAATTTTTGTATCGACATGTCTCAGAACCGAGAAACTAAGTCCCTTCCAACTGGGCCTCCACCACTTCAATCTTGCACCAAAGGAAAGCTCATATAAAGGAGACAATGAGGTTCTCCATCAAACAAGGAAGAGCTTGGGGGACGAACAATGTGTTCAAACTTTTAAGGATAAAGGGATGCAGACTCAATGTGAAGTGAAATTTCTCCAAAGTATCTTTTCTCTCAAAAGTTGAATTTTCTCCTCTTCCATGGCTTGTATATGGCTCAATTTATAGCCTTCAATTGGAACTGAAGGGACGAATCATAACGTTTCCATTATATGTAAGGTCAAGGATCATGGATCTCATGACGTGACATGGAAACCTGACCCGTTTTTTTAATTTTGAGCACCAAACCCGATGTACGCAGGTTGTAGTGGTGCAACCTGCGTATACGCAAGTTGTCTAGCTGGGAGGGCGCGTATATGTGGAAAAATATGATTTTTTGGATCTGGGAAGTAGAAAAGGGGACTTCAAGTCTGCATAGGGAAATGGAAGGGTCATCTAAGCAAGTTGCATGTGGTGAGGCAATTTTTTTTATAACACCTATCATTTCCATGATCATTCCTTTTTATATGGGATCTAGATGTTGATACTTATCTAGCACTAACTTCTTTATTGGTGCCAAATTTTTTGTTAAATTTCTTATGCAAGATGTTCAAAATTGTAAGTATCTATTCCTGAGCCTTCATAATCCTTTCATTATCATCTTTGTAGCTCTGCACTTCCCTATGCACTTCATAATCCTTTCATTATCATCTTTGTAGCTCTGCACTTCCCTATGCAGGATTCTCATAGTGACAGTCTCTTTCCTATCTCTTCTTCAATTTGACTATGTCTCAACATTCCCCATCATGATATGCAGACCTATGATCTCTTCCTCATGGATGTAATATCCTTGAGCATCTTCCATAACTTTATTCCTCATACAATAATTAAAGTTTGTTTTATGTAACTCTAATTCTGCAAGAAATGTGCATATAATACTTACTGTTAGAAATATGAAAATCATAAAACATTTCATCATGTAGGATATGGATTATCCCTTCATCAATTTATGAAGGACATATTTCACCTATTCAAAAAACAAATTGATTTTCTTGATTCATTCCTCCCAGAAACAACTTCCCAATGGTTGAAACCTTGCCTCAATCTGAATTCTGACTGAAAAGTTACGACAAATACATGTTGCAATCCCACTTTGTTTTACTTCTATAGAAATATATTTATTAATTTCTAATAAATTTGATTGCTCAAATAAAAATTATGGGTTGGCAGAGGTCTTATACTCCTCAATACCTTTCCAACGACTATATTTTTTACTCAAAATCAAGCTTTGGTTTGAAATTTATAGCCTTCTGAATCTTTTCGGGCCATATTTGGCCAATGGCCATCCCCTTCACCACGTGGAATCCACGTAGATTCACTTCTCTTACACCATCTGACATGGCACGGTCATGACCTAGATCGTTATCCCCTGATGATGACGTAGTTGCGGTTTGAAGGGAATATCTCTCGGTCTTTTCTAGTACCGGTCCTTCGGCCCCTTTGATATTCTTGTACAGGTCTACAAACTTCCCTGGATGTCGCGGTCCTTCGGCCCCTTTGATATTCTTGTACAGGTCTACAAACTTCCCTGGAGTTCTGAAGTCTGAAGGACTCTTTCCAATACAGAATCTATGGTGGATATTCTATCCACCCTTGGATCTGATAGCCAAGGTTCATCAGTGCTTAACACCTAGATTAAACTTGAAAAGAACGAGTCCCACACTTAACTCGTGACAAATCCCACGATGCCACGTGGAACAATTTAGGTATGCCACATCATCATGGCGTATGTGCCCTATCCGACTGAGGTTGGAAACTACACATCAACACTTCGGTTCTTTAGAGTTTAATGCACCATCCTATATCCTTGAATCTCCCGGAGTCCCAGAGTTCCGAAGTTCTAGAAATCCTACCATGTACTCCGACCTTCGATGCTTTGGTGCTTCAGTTTTTAACACATATTCCTACATCTTCGAATCTATGAGAGTCCCAAAGTTTCGAAGTTCTGGAGTTCCTCCCCATGTATTTCGGCCTTCTATTCTTCACGCTTCAAGATATTCTTACCCCTTGTTTCTTATGTTTCCTGGAGAAATACTTCATAGAATTTTTTACGCTATCCTTCCACTAGTTAATCAGATGGTTGAGAAATTTTCCCAACAGTCCCTCGATCAATGAATCACTCACGATTTCAGCGTTCTGGGATTTAAATCGTTCCAAATCTTTTGTTCCTAGAGTCGCTCAACGTCGAATGATTGTAACTCACATCTGACAGTCAAGAAGGGTCTTGAAGGATCCTTAGATCTACGACTCACATTACTTCGTGACTTCACATCCCTTACAGGTCTTAACCCATTTAAGTCCCAAACGTTTACCTACCGAATAGGTCATAAAACAAGTATGAGTGCTTGTTTCTAGTTAAAGGTATTGCTTACCTATCCTTCCACTATGCTTTATCTAATAGTAGAGAAGGGTCTTGAAGGATCCTTAGATATACGGCCCACGTCACTTCATGACTTCGACATTTGGGAGTTCTAACCATGTAACGCCTTTTCATTCCCATAGTGAGTCAACTTTGAATTTGACCATAATGTATATCTAACCGTCAGGAAGGATTATAAAGATCCTCATATATATAGCTCGCATTACTTCACAACTCAAAAGTTGGTTAGGGTTTAATGATAAATAATATCCCACACTAGCATATAGGAACCACCAATTGTCAGTCAAACTCTTTGGTAATCGTGTTAGCAAGTTTCCTTTGAAAGGAATAGGGTGTTGTGAAGTTCTAACATACTAGATCTTTGGACCTCCGAAGTCCCAAATCTTAGAAGGCTTAGATCCCTTTGAGCATAGTACAGGGTTCTAGGACCTTGGCCATATGGAACTTTGACAAGCCCAGAGGGATACACTCTTAAATCTTATCCAAGATTTGGTTAAGTCCGTGGACTCGAGCCTGAGGTCACTTGGACAAGAAAATGGTATGGCTCCCTTTCACCACCCCCGATTTAATCCTGATCGTTTATCCCATCAACCTTTCAAATGGTCGAGTCCTTAGGAATTTTTAAATTTATCATGATGAATCTCGATCGTCAATCATGAGATCAAACACTATCTCGTTCGTCAATTCTCCAAACTTCCTATAACTCTACAAGAATCCATTAAAACTTGAATTTTGACCATTCCAGGTCGAATTTCAATTTTCAACTCCACTTCCCTACTCCATTAACCCTTTCAAATTGTCTGAAGTCATTAAAACTTAGATTTTTCTCATGGAAATCAAGGATTTCTCTCTAAAATATTCGTTCTTCCCCCAAATCAGTCACATACAGAATTTGCAACAATGAATTTCATGAATTAATAGCCGTCCTGGCCCATACAAGTCTGGTGTTTGAACCAAAATATTTGATACCATAATGTAATGTCCCCAACCCATCTGAGCGACATTACGGTACAAAATACTCTTAAAAACAATTTTTTTGCTAACTAATTAACTATTTTATGGTTAGCCCATTTCTTGTAGCTTTCATCTAAAGATTAAAACATATTTAACTACTATCTACAACCATAAAATAGAAGCATATATAACATGATATTAATCAGCATGAAATGCAGCTAAAAAACTCATTGCAACAACATATAAATCATTCTCATTTACATAGAGTTCATGCACAACAATTAAAGACATAATTTAACACAACAACAAGATAACATACTTATATTTTCACAATAGTTGTGCAACCACTTGCTTGGGACAGACATTCCATCAAACCATAGAATGATTGTTCCAAATCTAAATAGCTAGTCACCCCCGAGTTGAAGATAGAAATCTACAAAAGAGGGTGGTCTCTCACAGTCCACTCACAACTCATAAAATACTAAACCCGACTAATATTCTCCTACAACTATATTGATTTTCCACAAGATCTCTTCCTCTTGACCTATCAAACCCAAGGAATGTACCCCTTCATTGACATCAATCCCTCAGTCATCCCATTCTTTTATCAAGGTCTCTCTGGCACATACAACTATGAATATCTCAGTTGGGAACTCAAGGGAAATTGTTGCTAGGAAAACTATCAGCAAACGAACAAAAACCACTTGTTTCTTTAGTGAAAATCCCACCAAGAGTCCACTCTTCAGTTCTAACAACTTGTATCTTCATTTTTCCATCTCCAATTTTCTCCAATTACGCTCCAACTTTATCTAGAATTATCCCTCCATGGTTGCAACAACTTCAATATATATATTTTTTTCCCTTTCCTTGCTCTCATTCCCAAAACTTGACTGTAAAAATATGTTGTCCCAAACCCATATGAATTTCCTCTCTTTGGATTTCCTTTCTTGACTCACACTCTTTCCCAAGCTAATTGTACTCAACCCCCATGTTCCCAATAACTTTGGGATGTGACCGCTCACACCCACCCTCGTACATGTATTCAATGATTGGATTTGGTAACACTCAATCAAAAATGGGAAGGTTCATATGAAAATAACAAATTTAGGGAAAATGGGTTAAATCAATATACATGGGTAATTCCCCCCCTTAGACCCCTCTTGGCCATTATCCTAGACACTCCCCATTCTTGTGGATTAATTCGTCTCCAATATCTTTTCCATTTCCACTTAGCATTTGCCATAACAATTTTATTAATAAAACAAGGAAATACAATTATCATATTACATCGCTTTGACGGTAGCCATGCATTATATTTACATAAGCATTAATTAAACTAGGGATTATAGTGTGGATGTTACATTGAGATATTATGTGGATAATGTTCTATCATTATTGAGCATATGGGAGCAATTCAAAATACAATGAAAGGTGAAATTGAAGTGTATTGTTGAGGGTACAAAATAAATATCAACGTGAAGAAGCCGCGAGAAGCCACGAAGAGAAAATAAGCATAGAGGAAAGTCGAGAAGCCATCAAGAAGTGAGAAGTTGCGAAGACTGGAGAAGATGGTAGAAGCTGAGGAGTCGTGAAGAATATATAGAGACATGCACAAAGAATGAATCCAACAAACTTTTTGGTTAAATTTTGGTTTTTGAGTCACTAGTAAATATAAGAATCCGAAAATGGAGCAAGATGATTGTCTTGATATATGAAATGTTGTAATGAGAGGGTGCATGATCGGTTGTACCTAACACCCCAGAGAGGTTTGTGGTCCAAAGTTTTAATCCTTGCCATAAGCAAGTTGTATTCCCCAAATGTTTAGTAAGCCATGGTTGAGTCAGGCCTACATAGATTATTATGTGATCATGTAGTGTGTATCCCTAGTTTTGAGCAGCTTGAAGTGTTGTCTATGGGATGGATGCATCAAGTTTTAGAATAAACCACTAGTATAGGTATGAGAATGGCAGGTGTACTCGTATCTAATATTGATGGTGAATCAAAGAAGTTGAATCTTTGATTAACAAGGGGAATGTGAGATAGAGTAATATTAGAGATGGTTAGGACCAATTTATGTTTAAGGGAGATTGTTAATTTATGTTTAAGGGGGATTTTAATGCATCAAAGATGAGAAGAAATCTTATTCCAAGGGAAGTTGGTGATAGTGATATTTTTAGTTAATGTTATTACCATATGTAATTAAATGGGAGTGTTAAGGAAAATAAGTTAATTATATCCTTAACTAATTGATCTACATTTACAAGAGTTGTTAAGTTATACTAACCTCCATAAATTATCTGTAAATATATTTTGTAACTATATGTTCATATTAATATACAATACACATCAAGGTGTCATGTGTTGCACCATCTGTCTCTACATATACTTTTACAAGCGTCATGCGGCTTCAAGTGGCCCAAAAAAGATATTAAAAAAAAAAACAAATCTTAGGTATATCAAATTTATTTTTCAAAACTTCAAATCCAACCTTAAAGGGTTGCATAGCTACTGCCAATTGGATGGACAAAACAAGTGTGATATCCAATCTAGAAAAACATAGGCACTGAATAAAATAGAGTTGAATATTCTCACACACAAACAAGCAGGGTAGGAATCCTTTAGGCGATGAAATGGTTAGAGTTGAATATTCTCACAAGAAAACAAGCATGGTAGCAAGCCTTTATCCCGATATCATGTAGACATCCATCTAACCTAAATTTGGTATCATTTAGAAATCCATATCTAACTTGAATATTAAATGAACCTAGACTTTATAGAATAAAGTAATAATAGAAAAAATAAATATGTATCTATTATCTGTTTTTATAATACAATTATATGTTTTTATAATATTGGCACATCCACATCAATGGTGAATGTTGATAGTATCACCATTTGTTAAACCTTTTTCATTAATTTCTCCAATATACAAATTGATGTAAATTGGAGCAATTCGAATGGATTGAAATGGTGATTGGATTTTTCATTATTTCGATACCAACTTCCTATTTTGGAGGATATTATGTGTCTAAATAATTTTAAATTGTGGTCATTCAATGGAGTGACATAACAATCATGGAAATGATGTGGATGGATTAGACGCTAAACCATATAGATCCTTAATCAATAGATAGGGGCCAAATGAACATACCAAGTGGTTGGTCGGATAGTCAATGACCTGGATGGAGTAGACGTTGAACCATATGGATCCTTAAGAAATAGATAGGGGGACAAATGAACATACTAGGTGGCTAGCAGGATAGTCGTGTTGTGCCACCTATAATAATAGTAGGGATCGAGCGACATGAACAAAGGTGTGTTCTTTCCTTTGTATTAGGGTTAGGGAAAGATTAAGGTTAGGGTTTGAGAATTGATAAGATATAATAAATAAACCTTGATTGGGTCGCATGGGGGAAAAGAAAATACAAAAAAAAACATACATTTTGCAGATACATATGAAAATATTCATCATAATTTCTCTCCCATATTGTATTGCACTATCTCATTATTATGTGTGTCCAATTCTACTTCAAATATGGGTAATTGACTCCCATGATATGTATTTAAAAGAGTTAACTTGAAAAACGAATATGAGGATCCTGAAACAGTCGAGCACGTGGAAAATTCACCAACCTCCCCACCATGATTAATATCCCCATAAGCAAAGAATAATATGATATCATTAAAGTAAAAGAGAGGACGCATGATGTAACCATGAGTGATTCTTAATCTTTCAAAATGAAGTGATTCCTTGTGATACTATGTAATAATAGAGAAAACCATAAAATTCAGTATTAAACTTTCAAAATCATATATATTAATATAAGATAAAATAAAAACAAAACTATTAACATGATTATTATTAATATAAATTAATTAAAAATAAATAAATGCTTAAATATATAAATAAGCCAAGTTCATAAAATGTTAGCAATGAACAATTGATAACCAAATTCTCCATGGTAATTAATAATAATGCATTATTGATTTTTAATAATTTAAGTTGTGATAACAAAATTCCCCATGGTAATTGATAATAATGCATAATTGATTTTTAAAAATCGAAAGTGTGTTTATGTTTTCTTCTAGACATGTAATAATATGTTGATTCTTACAAAAATTTTAATGGTCTTTTCTCTTAGGAATACTGGGTTTATCAAATAACCGATAACAAGGATATACAGTAAGAGAGAGCACAGAGTCCATCCCACACTCTTACTTTTAGTTCTTTTATTGTTGATCACTTGCCAAATTTTCATAGGATTGTGGCTTAAACATATTTATTTCCAATCACTATACAAATTGATAATATGCACACATGAATTATATTCCACCCTTGCTTCCCACTTCAAATCTTAAATCTTTGTGACATAAGTGTTGGGATCAACTCTACTAACCTTAATTGCCCTGCATTAAAAAGTGTTGGCTCCAAACTACACCTCATACTTCAATTGGAGGTATGCCTCATGAGGTTATGGGAAAGCGAGAGATCTACTTAAACATGTTACAACCCAATTTAATATTTTCTTCTCTACTTGGGATTCTTTCAAGTGACAAAGACCAATGAAGAGACGGTTTAGATGATTCTATGGCACACTATGGAAGCAACCAAGTCTAAATGTTAAATCTCTTTGAACATGCTAAAATCTAAAGCCTAACCAGTAGAGTAATTAAAATATAAAATAATTCCACATATTTACATGAAAACATAGACAATAACATGATAATGTATACATAGCCAATAAAATAGAAAAATGCATTATTTTCTACTCTAAAATTTCACCTGATGGAGTACATAGCGCGACAAGCTCATCCTTTCCCATCCCTTATGTTGTCCACAATGCCAACGAAACTATTCATGTAAAATTCTACTAGTGATTCCATGCCATGAATGTGCATTTCTATGTAGTCATTCATCTCCTTAAAAAGACTATCAACCCCATATTTGTGCCACTAGAAACTAGATCTGCAAAGTTTCATGTCAATGATGCCATGATAATGGCTACATGTTTCAATATCACTATTATTTCAGCATATTGATTTTAGAGAGGCCAATCTCATCCTCCTCACCTGCGGTATGCTACAACTTTAGTGGAGGATTCCTTCATGTCATAGACTTTTTCTCATCAATGAGAAGATGTTTCAGAGATTGACTCCAAGTAGAACCTTTGTTTGTAGTGTGCACAAAGAAGAAGTCGGCCAAAGGCCTGCGTTAATTGAAACTTCATCCATCCATCATTAAAGGAAATGTTTGCATTGTGTTAATTGAAATGCAACAAGAAGTAGGTGAACTAGTTGAAATGGTGATTTATGACACCCGCCATTATTTAATTTATTCATTTATTGTGACGATAAGGAATATACGATTCATACTTAATATTATACATAGAAAATGTATCAAATATTTATATGCATCAAATATTTAAAATCTGTTTAATATGCCCATTTCAATGTAACATGAGAATGCCTGATCTGAAACTAGGGTGACACTGCTACCAAACTTGATTTGGTTTTAGGCCACTCCATTAAGGTTAGATTTAAAATTTTGGATCTATTGAACTTGATTGAATCAAAGGTGAAAAGATGTATTCATTAAGGCTTTAATCTAAATCGAATATTAACTTGGTGAATATGATGTTAGTCTCATAATCCATTATTGAATGAATTTAATAATCATAACTACAGAAATATAAAAAATGTATAAGAAAACATGAGACAAAATATCACTGATTTCTTAACAGAGTTCACTAGAGCCTTTTGGCTACATCTTCGGGCTCATAAAATCCATGAACCGCTTCATTCTCTTCTTCAAAGATACTCTCCTTTACAATGCAAAGGGATGAATTCCAACATGAACAAGTGGTAGTATAGAAGGGATGTTCTCAGGCACAATGTAAAGAGATATATTATCACAATTATGTGGCCATTTCTCTCCTACAAAGAGACGATATCCTCTAACAGTACAAGGCTAGTTCTCTCACAATCATGTGGCAATGTCCCTCCTACAAAGAGACGATCTCCTCTGACAAAGGTTATTCTCTCACAAGCATGTGGAATCAAATGGACTCTCTCATCAAATCCATAAAGAGACCCCTCAAGGGGTGATCCAACATGGTATCCCACCCATAGATTACATAAGGAGTTTATATAGTTTCCTTAACTCCATAATTCAAGGAGACGTGATCCAAAAATTTAGGATCTAATAATCACTCGAGGAAAAAAATGAGAAAGAAACTAAACCAACTCACGAGACCCTAACTTCCTCCTTGAGACTAGGAAACCACTTGAAATAAAGTGAGGAAGAGTCCAAACCAACTCATGAGACCCTTAACTTCCTCCTTGAGACTAGGAAACCAATTTCCTCTTAAATTTAGGAAACTAATTTGTGAGTTGGATTCTCTCACAAAACTAATTTCCAATTTTTAAAATTAAATGAATAATACGTGAGATTATCAAACTCACTTGAATCATTAATCATTTTTCCAATATGCATGACTAATACATGAGTTTCTCAT
>CBVK0100025619.1:0-16679 GCA_900067695.1 Picea abies
CAGGGTAACCACTTTAATGAAGTGGAAGACCACTTTGAGGAATATTCTAGGGAATATGAGGCCTTGAGTGCATGATTCAGGAGACACGTGACATTAGACCAATACTGTGGTATCAAATTTAGAGGCCATCCAAAAAACTATCACAGGAACAATGATAAGTTGGAGCGTAGGGAAGGTAAAATGGAGATTCCCTACTTTGATGGATCTTCCAAGGTGCCTATGCAAACTTGGGGACAAAATATAGATACCTACTTGCAACTCAACCCCATGAGGGAGATGGATGCCATCAAATTTTCCACCATGTACTTGGAAGGAAAAGCTCATGATTGGTGGTACCATGGTTTGACCACCTTGGGTCATAACCAGATCATCACTTACACAGAGTTCACTCAAATACTTATGGACATTTTTGATTAGGGGGATCCAGAGATATATTTCAGGGAGCTTATACAACTCAAAAAAACAAGGTCACCAGAGGTATACATAGAGGAGTTTTAGAGGATAGTAGTTATGGTACCATATTTGTCTCAAGCAAGACTAATGATGATATTTACATAGGGATTGGTGGAACCCCTAAAGGGTTGGGTCAAGGCTTTCAAGCCAACCAAACTACATGAGGCTTTGTTCATGACTAGAGACTTGATGGGGTTTGCAACGAAAGCCAAGTTTTCCCCTAGACCACCCATAAACCAGAGGGGTCAAGACCAAAGGGGGGTTGAAAGAGAAAAGGGTATAATGGATGAGGCTACTAGGAGAGAATTAAGGAGGAGGCAATTGTGCTTCACATGCAAAGAACCTTGGGAGCTAGTGCACATATGTATGGGGAAGGGCAAGGCCCATTATATTGAGGTAATTTTTGATGATGACAAGGAGGAATATTTCAGCCTTATCGAGATCATAGAAGCCAATCATAATAGAGTGGATCCTACATAAAATGAAGAAGGGGAGGAAACAGGTTCTGTCCTTACAACATAAAATAAGGTTACAATAAAATCCATCAGTGGGGTGTCTAAATTCAATACCTTTAGAATGAGAGGAGTGATTCAGGGACAAAAGGTTTCAGTACTCATTTATGGGGGAGCTTCACACAACTTCATAGATTCGACCTTACTGAAAAGAAGGTATACACCTACAATGGAGTTTGAGGGATTTTGTGTGGAGGTAGTAGGTGGGTGCACACTGCCTTGTGAAAGGTACATTCCAGGGATGAAGCTTACCTTGGGCAAGCATGATTTGGAACAATACAAGAATTTTATATGATGGACCTACCAGACACTAATGTCATTCTAGGAGTCCATTGGCTTAGCACATTAGGACCCATCACCACCAACTAAAAAACCATGGGAATTTCCTTCAATGAACAAAGTGGAAAAAAGGTGATGCTTAGGGGAATGATAGGTAATACACCTAGAGTGGTGACAACAAATCACATGGAAGCTATTTTTAGACGAGAAGACATTGTATACACAACCGAATGTTGAATCTTAATATAGGTAGGCAAGGAGGGGAAATCTCACTACTCATCGAATATTTAGGAAATCATTGAAAAGCATAACAAAGTCTTTGGACCAATCCCACCAAGAGCCCCACCCGATATATGGTTTGAGTATATAATAGAATTGGAGGAGGGAGAAAAAACAATCATCACTACTCCTTATAGACACCCCAAAAGCTATAAGGATGAAATTGAAAAGGCTATCAAGGAACTCTTGGAAATGGGTCACATTAGGCCAAGCTATAACCCTTTTGCATCTTCAGTGGTGTTGGTAAAGAAGAAGGATGGGACAATGCGCATGTGCATTGATCACAGGGCACTAAAAAAAAAACCATCAAGAACAGATACCCCATCCCTAGGATTGATGAGCTATTGAATGAGCTTCATGGGGTTGTTTACTTTACAAAAGTAGACTTGCGCTCTGGCTATCATCAGATCAAAATGCGGGAGCAAGATGTGCCCAAAACAAGTTTAAGATGCCATTATGGTCACTACTAATTCTTGGTTATGCCCTTTGGGATAACTAATGTGCCATCCACCTTCCAGTCTTGTATGAATCATGTCTTCAACAAGCAGTTGAGGAAATTCCTTTTGGTTTTCTTTGATGATTTACTGATATATAGCAAGACTTGGGAGGAACATCTTCAGGATGTAGAGCATATATTGACTATCATGGAAGGAAAATCCTTATATGCCAAGGAATCGAAATGTGAATTTGGCATGACAAAAGTTATTTAATTGGGGCACATCATTGGACTGAAAGGAGTATAGATTCACTAGGAGAATATAGAAGCCATACTTGAATGACCTACACCCAAGACTCTTACTGAGTTAAAAGGATTTATGGGCATATGTTGTTACTACAGGAGGTTTGTAAAAGGCTTCTCCCATATTTGTGCACCATTGACAGATTTGACCAGAAAGAGCCCATTTAAGTGGAGACAAGAGGCACATGTGCCTTTTGATAGGATGGAGAAGGTAATGAGCACTTTCCCAGTACTTTCATTACCATATTTTGCACAACCCTTCACATTGGAGTGTGATGCCTCAAGAGAGGGCATTGGAGCAGTACTCATGCAAAATAGGCACCCCATTGCCTATGAGAGCCAAAAACTGAGGGGTACTGAGTTGCTCTACACCATTTATGACAAAGATATGCTAGCCATCATGCATGCATTGGCTAAGTTAAGGCAATACTTGGTTGGGGAAAAATTTGTTGTGAGAATAGATCACAGTAGCCTCAAGTACTTTTTGGACCAAAAAGACTTAAATGAAAGACAACAAAAATGGGTTAGCAAGATCAAGGCCTATGAATTTGACATTGAATATGTCAAGGTAAAAAATAATGTGGTAGCAAGTGCCTTATCTAGAAGAACCTCAATCCATGCCATGACATATATTTCAGTTGACTGGAAAGCACACCTCTTGGTGGAATACTCAACTAACAGGTTTTCTTGTGAATTGATGGATGGGAAGGTACAGGATGACAACTTCAGGATTGTGGATGATGTCATATACAATAAGGGCCAAATTTTCCTAGTTCTTGAATAAATTTCCAAAGGAAAAATATTGTAGGCATGTCATGATTCACCATTAGTAGGGAATCAAAAGTTTGTCAAGACATACAGACAAGTAAGTGAGAGATTCACATGGAAGTGGATGAAGGAATATGTGATGCACTATATCAAGGAATGTGCCACATGCAAGGAGAATAAGGATGAACACACTCATACAACTGGTTTGCTACAACCACTCCCCATCCCAGAACAAAAATGGGATAATATATCCATGGATTTCATCACCGGGTTGCCCAAAGTCCAGGGAAAGGATTTCATTTTTGTGGTTGTGGATAGATTAACCAAATTTTCTCACTTCTTCGCCATTGCCATAGATTTCAGTGCTTCATAGGTTGCAGACATATTCTTTAGAGAGATCTTCAGGTTGCATGGTTTACCCAAAAACATTGTGAGTGACAGGGACAACAGGTTCACGAGAACCTTTTGGAAGGAGCTACTCAAGTTGGTAGGTACGACCTTGACCCCCAACACTAGCTATTTTCCTCAAACTGATGGCTAGACCAAGATAGTAAACAAATGGGTTGAAGGATACCTTCAGAATTATGTTTCAGGGCAACAAAAGGCATGGATTAAGTGGCTTCATTTGGGAGAATATTTCTACAACACCACCTATCACATGTCGATCGATAGGTCACCTTTTAGGGCCTTATACAACTATGATCCTCTCACATTTTTGGAGATTGTCTTCAGTGATAATAGAGATCCTTTGGTACATGATTGGATCCAACATAAGAATGATATACTTAGAGAACTTAAAGACCACTTGTAGAGAGCACATAATAAGAAAAAGGTACAAGCAGATAAGCACAGGGTGGAGTGCACATTTGAGGTTGGTGACTTGGCCTATTTGAGGCTCCAACCCTACAAACATGCCTCTATAAAGAGAAGTGGCATAGATAAGCTTCAACCCCGCTTCTTTGGACCATACAAGGTAAATAGGAAGGTAGAGGCTGTGGAATATGAGTTAGATCTACCCCAAGGAATAAAAATACACAATTTCTTTCACGTATCTTTCCTAAAACGAGCCATCGGGAAGCACATCACTCCCATAGAAGTACTAACCCATTTGGATGAGGAGGGGCAATTAATATTGATTCCAAAAGAAGTATTATAAGTAAGGGAGAAAAATATAAGGAAGAGGAGAATCAAGGAATACTTGATCAGGTGGAATAACTTACCCATTGAGGATGCTACTTAGGAAAGTGAACAAGTTCTTAAGGAGACATGATCAAAATTTCTTGTGGGAAAGAAATTTCTAGTAGGGGAGACTGTAATTTCCCCCACCTCTTGATGAAGAGGTTGTGAGAGACTTAGAAGTCTAGTTGTCTTCACTAGACTATAGTCTCATGCATTATGGGGACCAAGACACCCCAAAGCAATTACCTAATCACAATTTTATAATTTTAAGTTGACTTTGGGAGAAAAGGTAAAATGAAGAAAAGAAAAGATTTAAGTTGACTTTGGGAGAAAAGGTAAAATGAAGAAAAGAAAAGAACATGTGTGGAAAAGCTAGGAGTTAACCTTAGGGGTTAACTAACTCAACAAAGAAATATACCAAGGGTATAAAATAAAGGAAGGGTGCGCTTATCACTCATTCTGTATTATTATCACTTTTGTAATTTGGTCTCTTGAGCACAAAGCCATTTTGAGGGTTTGGGGTTACAAACTCTAGAGATCAACTCAATGGTGAAATATTCCACCCATCTTGATCAAAGCTTGCTCCCGGAGGTGCAATATTCCTCCCAAACCATTCTATAGCAGGTTTAGGTCACATCCATAATCACTGAAGAGTTTAGTATCCAACATTGAGGGGATTTCCAACAGGGGGCACACCTTTTGAAGGAGATCAGTTTGATCTAGGAGGAGGAGAAGGCTTTTGAGACAAAGGACTTCTGGGTTTTCTTTGTATTCCATAGGGAACCCTTTATAGCCTAGTCTAGAGGAGATTTATCTTCCATATTATTTATTGGAGCATGGAATCAGTTGAAGAGTAGGAGGGCACACTGCAGAAAGAGAATCCATTCATTTGGGGAATTAGATCTTGCCCGAACAAATTGATACTTGTCCAGGGGGTTTGTATTTCCCCAATATACAGTTCTAGATATTTTGGGGGTTATTGGAGGCCTTGAAGAGGGAGGCTGAAATATTGATCTTTAGGGAGAAGGAGGGTGCATTGCAGAATGTAGACATACTCATCTAAAGGGTCACATCTTCTCCATCCATCTTGAAACTCCATTTGGGGTTTTATCTTGCCTCGATATACTATTTAGGAGGTTTTGGTATTGTTTGGAGGTCTTGAGGAGGAAGACCAAATTATTGGGGTTCTACAACCATCTGGGAGGGTGCATATCATCTAGCAGATATGGATTCCAGGCATCTTCAGGATAATCATTGATCTTGTATCTTCATCAACCTATTGTGGAGCCTTTGGAGGCTATTATCTTCCGTTTGGTGGAGTCTTGGAGCAACTATTCATCCAGCTTCATTATTCTTATTGTATTTTCTTAGATCTATAGATCCATTTTATCTAGATCATTCTATTATCTAAATAAAGGTCATATATGAAGCTGTTGATTCTATATTGGTGTTAAATTCTTGCATCTTTTTATTTGTTATGATATATGTCCAGATCTACATCACCATGTTATAATATCCCATGAATGAACCCTTAATGCACAACTCTATGAAGTACACCTACAAACACAATAAAACAAACCATAAAAAATTGATTAGTTAGTGCTCCAAGCAAAACATTTGGCTTGGGAACATTACAACCAAGATATGCTTCTAATCAATGTATCACAACATCACCAAAGTGTACCTCAACATGTACCAACATCACCAATACATGCATCAAGCATGTTCCACAACATCCAATGCATGTACCTCAAACATTTCCCATAACCTCATCAAAATGTGCCTAAACAATGCATCAATGTCACTAAGAAATGCATCTCATACATGTACCACCATGCACATAAGATGTGCCTCAAACATATAACAATGCTTCAATAATATACCAAAGACATGACCATTACATCATAAACATGTAACCAAGATGTACCTCAAACCATGTGCTGCAAGTGTGTGCCAACATCCATAAACCATGTACCAAGAGATACCATCAAACATGTGCCATATCACTCATGATATTAATCAAGCATATACCATACAAAAAACTATATGCCAAGTATCCAGGATTTTCCTTTAACAATGTATCATACCATCACCAAGGTGTATCATTCACAATCACTACCATGACATGCCTCAAGCATGTACCATAACAACATAAGCTTAAGCCTAAAAAATAACACATAAGCATACCTCTGATCCAATAGCTGACCTGATACACAAAAATAATGACCTATAACCTTTCCTCATACCTCAATAACCTGATAGTATCATTTTCCCAATTTTATCTTGTCCTAACAAGACTAATACTCGATATCATGCGAGGCCTCACATGACAGGAACTAGGAAACCCATGGGGATACCTCACGATACACTATCTATCTGACCTGCGGGGGTCAGCCACACTAGGTTTTTTTAAGAAAAACCCTTGCACTCCTACAATATTGAGACTTTCACATTTCTCACTCTTTCACTGCCTCAGATTTCTCCATCACAAATTCACTAATAGATCACTTACTTACATAGAAGATATTCAATAGAATGTCTATGTGAATGTGCTTATGAGTGACTTATTGAGGTGTATATATATTTTTTCTAAGTGACTTCTTTCCTTAACTTTAGGGATTCTTAAGCTTTCTTGTTACAACCACTTTACGCTTTGACTAAATACTTGTAACCGTTTAGGGTCTTCTTATCCATTCTTCGGGGCTTCCAACTTCATGACCTCATCACTCCTCAACTGCGAGGAACTACATGACGTACCACCTACCGTTGGAAATAGTATGACAAGGACTATACATATATGAGTGTGTTACCTGCATTTTCATTGTACTTCATGTCCTTATTCCTCAAACAACTTCGGGCTTCATAACCACACATCTGGGGCTTCTTGTATAATTATTTAAAGCATCTTCCTGTGAAGGCCATGCTTAGAGATATTCCATAAGGGAACCATTTTTGAGACTTATCCAAATAAACCCATCACCTCTATTGACATCAATAGAAACTTCTTTCGTCTATTGACATCAATGAAAATCAATTGTCCATCAACATCAATGGCAACCAACTTTTCAACAATTGGAAGCCTCAAACTGGTTGGGAGGGAAAAAATATTGTAGCAATGAAAGTGGTGATAGGAGATCTTAGAAAATAACATTTTGATTGAACACACTTCATTTGGAAACATTGTTTAGAATCATATCCTCCATTGTACAACACTATACTATAGTCACTTCCTGAGTACCATTGTGGGTTTTAAACAACTTCTCATATCCACAAGCACCACCCATGGTTGTTGATGTCATTTCATCACCATAAAATGTTGCATGATCTGATTTTCATGGCCTCGATTGGAATTCCCTAATGTAGGAACCTTGAGCTTCTATTGTACACATATTGCTATTTTCAAAAGAAAGAAAAACATCCTCTGCAAGTTCCAAATACACACCATTTTTTGATAGTTTGGAGATTGGAAGTAGTGATTGTCCACTTTTATGTAATTCTTTTAATTCTTCTAAGGCCAACCATCCTGGAGCTCGATCAATCAACCTTGGATAAATGACTGTTGCAGGGTTCCAAAGCATCAAGGGAAACATAGGCCGTGTTTTGTAATTGTAATTTCGTTCATGAAAAAGATATACAACTCCTCCAACATATGTGTGTTGAACCATCTCTACCTCGTTAACAACACATCTATGTTCCACATTGTTGTACATTTCCTTTTCCAATGAAGAGATAAATATGAAATTGGCTTACATGAGCGTGCTTGGAATATAGTGGTAGGAAGCAAACATGGAGAACATGTATAATGATAAATTTTCCTTTTGGCATGACATGGAATAATGTCAAAGTCATAACCCAAAAAGTAATGATATAACATTTATGTAATAATGTCATAATTAGAAAAAAGAGAGGCATGAAATATATCTAGAAAAAAGTGAATCATGAGAACAAAAAGAAAAATAAACTTTACGCAAGCAATGTGAATTGAGGGGTAGCATGGGAATACTTTGTCGACTAAAAATTGCTCACCGAAATTGTGGTAAAAAAATTCCAACCAACAGATGTGCATCGCTTACAATTGCGTGCAAATTCAAGTAAATATGGTTTCATATAAAAATGTATTGAAGTATATGGGGATGAAGGATCACAATGACTGCTGATAAACATAGAAAAGTATCTGAAATCTGGATGAAATATCATCATGGATGTGTGTCGAGGGAAAACCCACGATAACACTGAGCATCCGTGACATGTATGCAAGAGATATCTCAAAATGGCAGGAATGGAGGAAGGGAAATAAAAGAAGGTTTAGGAAGGATTGAATGACTTCTTTAAGAAAGGATGTCCCATTTAGTAAGCGTATGATAAACAAAGCAAGGAATTCCAACACAGAAATAAGGTAACCTGGTTGATCTATAAGCTTGTTGCCCACCAAAAATAACTGGTCAATTAGTTAATCATAATTTACATATACCTTTCTAAATCACTGATCATTTCTCCATTAAGTCCGACGATGAAATCAAAATAAATAAATGAAAATGAAAATAAAGCATACAATTCAAAACAAAGAAAAAGCGAGAGATGGAACTAAAGAAAACCAAAAGTCTAATCTACCCCCTTTGTTAATTTTGTTATATATATATTGTATTCACTTTTATTTATGTACAAGGGAAGAGGATTTCAACAACCTAGGACTCAAGTGGGATGACACATGGCATAGAGGAACATACCATTTACTTTACATGCTAGTTTCATGACTTTTAAGGCATTACACAATGAATGCTCACTGAATTTCCAACCAACAGGTGCATATGGAAAGGGAAAGAGACCTATCAGAACTCAAAATAATTGGTTACCATCCTACAAGGATTTCCAACCATTAAGATGAGATTCACATCTTATACTAAAAGCATCAATAGAATCAAGGATATCAAGTTATGGTTTGAAGTTTTAACGTCAAAGATAGAGTCTATGGACTCATCAAACATTTTAATGCCATCTGTGCAATCTTCCTCCTAGGAATAGGGTTATCATACTCCAAGGAATAATATAAGGGATTTAAAAACATAGGATGGACTCATCAAACATTTTAATGCCATCTGTGCAATCTTCCTCCTAGGAATAGGGTTATCATACTCCAAGGAATAATATAAGGGATTTAAAAACATAGGAGGGCCCTTGAACTCATCATCGTCATCAAAGGAAATAATGAACATAAGAGGGGTATGCAAATCAATGTTGAATTCCTTAACTTCTCTTAATCGAAACAATGGATTTGAAAGAGAATTTTCCAATTCAAGGTCTTGATCAAACTTATGAGGATATTCAAAGGAATCATCACATGTACCAATAGAATCGAAAGGGTCCTTATCAACTTGATTTGACCATTCATTAGTAACATCATCAAATAAAAGTTTTTCATAAAGGGGATTAAAAGGTCAAAATCAACTTTCTTCTTTTCATAGTCAGCTTCACCATTGTATGCACATGAATGAGAGACTTGGGGTAAACCATGATCTTGGGGTCAGGTTTGTCTATTAGTTTCAATAATGATGGTATTTGGAATGTGAGAGAAGGATTGATCATTGAGAATCATGATATGGTCATGATCATCTTCACACCCAAACTCTTGGTCACATATGGTAAAGGTATCATAATAAGGTCTTAGGTAAGAGGGTTCCAAGGATCTCTCAAGGTGGTTTTGTTTCAAAAATTGATGTTCAAGAGAAAGCATGCGATTTTGTAAATCCTGGATGACGGTATTAAGGATGACAAATATTTGTTTGAATCACAACCACCAAAGGAAACACATGTTTTACGAGATTTCTCTTCAAAGTCAAGGAAAGTGATTAAGGATAGGTCCGGGTATTAAATTTTCTTTTACTCCAACCGCCAACAATAAATATGATGTAGAATATCATAATAATGCAAGAGGGCAACCAAGTTTGTAGGGAGAATGGACATAGGAATCAAATTATACAACTTAATAAACCTAAGGTTAAATGCATGAATACTTTCACTCTCCTTCATGTGAAATTGTTTGTATCTCTTAAGATGCTCATAAGGGTTATCCAAATGCCCAAAAGTAGAGGTAAACCAATAAGAAAGTTCAAACCACGCGGAGATACATTCATCAGGTAGGTTGGAAAACAAGGAAGCAACATTACCCTAAAGAGAGTTTTTAAACAAGAGAATGAAATTGTCATTTTCATTAAATCCGAGGATGGTACATGCATTGGAAAATGCATGAAAATGATCTTCTACAGTAAAAATTATGTCACCCAAAAATAAAGGTAAATGCTCCTTGAAATTATAAGGAAAATGATTAATCAGGTAAGTGAGTTTCAAAGGGGTAGGTGTAAGCCACATGTATTTGTTCACGTCTTCCTCAAATTTGAATATTCCATATTTGCATACGATTTTTCCATGATTAGTAGTCGAGACCATAGGGCTATAACCACTATACATGCTTCCAATTAGTTGAGACATAGAAGTTTGGCCGGAACTAGACATCTTGCTTCTCACGAATGGAGAGGATAAAAGAGGGCTTGAAGGAATAAAATAGAAGAGAGAACCATTGAATGGTCCTCCCCAATATGGTCACCAAAATATGTTGATGCCAAAACTATGATGTTTCAATATCTACATCTCAACCTCACGTGAGGATAGGGGAGAAAAGATGGGAACAATACCCTGAATTTAAAGTCCCGAAAGGAAAACACATTAGACCCTAATGTCTAAGAGTCTAAGTATGAATTTCTTATGATTATGAAAATATTTGATTTTATTTATTTTGTAACTTTATAATTTTTATATTTTGATTTTGTGTATGAAATGTAAATTAAAAAAAATATATATTAATGTTTACAAGAAATACCTTAGTGTAATAAACATGGTGAAATGAATATTATTATGTTTTTTTTTCAATATTGCAATTAATAAACCAAAAGTTAAACTTATAAGATAAATAAGAAAATACATTAAAACTATTTAAAGAAAAGAAATATATTAACATGGATTTGGTAGTTTTGTATTTTTTAAATATTATGAAAATACAATAAATAAACTAGAAAAGTAAAGGTAAATAATTTGTACTCATACATTGAATAGCAAAGCATCAAAAGAAGACGAAGAAAAACTAAGTATGAGGGTGAAGCACAAGACTACTATTTGAACTGATTAGTGTTGATATAAATCAGATTTTATACAACAGACTTAGCAAATAAATCATTTAACTGGTAGAGACAAGAAAAACTTATCCTCGCTTCATCCTTTTTGAAACATGAAAAAAAATGAAACATGAATGATAAAAGAAATAGTAAACATCACAAAGCTCTTTGCATACCTCTCTGGTTAATTTCCCTTTTTTACTGCGGGCTGCTCATTTTATTTCATTTTATAGGCGGTTCCATATAAGGACTGGAATACAAGATGTATGATGCACCTCGACCTATGTTTCCAGGTGCTTGCATCGAAAGAAAATCTCTGGACACATTTATTGGGACCTCAACTATTGCACCAACAACAAATTACCTGGCCGATATATTCTTTCCATTAGAAGGTCCAATGGGAAAACGAGTTCCAAAATGCAAATAATAATTGTTATCCTGCTCACGTAGAACCAACTTTGGCATTTATCCTACGTGACTGGTGTTGTGGTCTTCAATAATGAATTGGGCTTCACCACTGAAAACATTATAGTTCTTTGTGATGTTGGAAATCCAACCAAAAAGGCTCCATTTCTAGCTATATTGGACAGAAGGGAATTGGCATTAAATCAATATTTTTTTTTTGGTAACTAGGGGAATCAGTAACAATGGCAGTATCATACTCGTGTTATACGGGGTCAAATCCTGCCGGCTGTCTTATAACCCCTAGGGAGAAACGCACAGCCCGCAAAGAAACGCACAGCCCGCAAGCACGCCCTCCAAGTAAATCAGGGTGAGAATTGACCTTAAAACATCTTTTCCTTCCATTTACACAGCACTTGCCAATCGGTCTACACCCCTGGCATTAAATCAATATTTCGGATAACTTATTTACCAAGAATTTATTGAAATGGTTTTCATATGAAATTCCATATCACTGAGGGGAAACTTGGCTTCATTTTTCCAATCCTTGTGCCTCCTCTATGCAATCTTGAATTGTTTAGCTGAGAGCTAGCCATTGAAATGAGAATTTAGAGGGTTCTGTTTGAAATACATACATAGTTCTTCCTTTTAAAGGCCCACTCATATCTAGTGTTTTAGAATGAGAAATATTTGAAACAGTTCTCAAAGTATCAAAAAGTAGAGGCCGAGGGAAAAGTGGAGGTAATGCCACCAAAATCTTGAGATACGGGTGTAGTGATTGTGAAGAAAACATATTGTTATTTAAATGGGTATTTTCTTTTGATGGCGTCATGTTATCTATAGGAGGGTAAGCACACCTATTTATGAGGGATTCAGTGCCATTTGTGTAGCTTATCTTGTGAGGTTGAGAAATTCCTCTTTTATTTGCCATTATTGAGCCTCTACGAGTAATTTGGTAGCAAAGGATTGCACCATCCGCCATTGTCGGAAGCCTCAAACTGATTGGGAGGGAAATCGTTTTGTAGCAGTGACGGTGGAGATAGGAGAGCTTGGAAAACAACATTTCGATCGAACACACTACAATTGGAAACATTATTTGCAATCATATCCTCCTTGTACAACACTATAATGAGAGTCACTGCCTAAGTGCCATTGTGGGTTTTAAACAGCTTCTCATGTCCACAAGCACCACCCATGGTTGTTGATGTCGTTTCATCACCATAAAATGTTGCATGAGCTGATGTCCATGGCCTCGGTTGGAATCTCCTACTGTAGGAACCTTGAGCTTCTGTTTTACACATATTGCTTGTTTTCAAAAGAAAGCAAAACATCCTTTGCAAGTTCCAAATATACACCATTTTTTGATAGTTTTCAGATTGGAAGTAGTGATCATGCACTTTTACGTAATGATTTTGCTTCTTCTAAGGTCAATCCTCCTGGAGCTCGATCAATCAGCCTTGGATAAACGGCTGCTGCAGGCTTCCAAAGCATCAAGGGAAACATAGGTCGTGTGCTTTGTAATTGTAATTTGGTTCACGAAAAAGATACACAACTCCTCCAACATATTGTGTGTTGAACCATCTCTAGCTCATTAATAACGCATATGTGTTCTACACGGTTGTACATAGACCGGTAGTTAGGTGGTCACGGAAAACCCTCCCTAATAATTTATTAGAGAATATGGAGAGGTTTATCATTTTTGAAATATTAGGGGCTTAACAACAAGAATATCATATAGATTCATTTAAGGACATGTCATTTATAAGAAATTGAATCAAGGTGAGAAAATTAACATCCATTAGTAAGAAAGAAATTCATTTAAAGACATGTCATTTATAAGGAATTGAATCAGGGTGAGAAAATTAACATCCATTAGTAAGAAAGAAATATGTATAAAACTAAATTTTGCTTTTGGCATGGCATTTAAGTCATAACTCAAAAAAAGAAATGACATAAAATTTATGTAATAATGTTATAATTAGAAAAAATGAAACATGAAATATATGTGATCAAAAGTAAATCATGAGTATCAAAATAAAAAAACCTTTTCCCAAGCAAGTAATGGTATAAAATTTATGTAATAATGTTATAATTAAAAAAAATGAGGCATGAAATATATGTGGCCAAAAGTGAATCACGAGTAAAAAATAAAAATAAAAACTTTTTTGAAGCAATGTGAACATGGAAATACTTTGCCTATTAAAAACTATAGACTGAAATTGTGGTCAAGAGCACCCCTCTGTCTTACTCACTAAACCCTAAAAACTAGAGTTCATCCTTCACTTGTGTATTCCAATCTCTTTTCCAATCTATCAATACATACTTAACAAGATACACTAAAGACATTTTGTATAAAAACTTTTACCTACTAAATGTTTTACTACAACAAGAAAGTTAGGTTAAAAAATAGACCTTATCATCCTTACCATGGATAATATTAATATTTTAAGTGCTAAATTAGATGGCTTATAGGTTAAACTAGACCTTATCATCCTTCCCCAAAAAATTTACTATACACCTAACTTAGTGAAAATGGTGTATATAATCTTATACAACATCTTAATTAAATCAATGAATGCATAATTAAGACCATCAAAATCTATGTTATAGTCATATTAGTAAAATTGTTGTTTCTATGGTTAATTGCATAAAACTCATTAAAAGAATTAATTCTTAATTAATTATGTTGATAAATGTATTTTTATGTTTTTCAAAAAATATATTTTTAATTTCAAAGAAGAGATTAATTAATAGCATTGTTTTTATCATTATCTTCTTAAATAGGTATATAAATTTTATTCTCGTTTTAAAAAGTTATTATTCACTATTAATATTCATAACCTTTTTAAGATGGGTTTCTTTAACCTTTTTAATTATATTTAAATGAGTTTCTTTAATGTATATTTTATTTTTCTTTTTAAAGTTATTTTAAATTAAATTTATTAATATTAATTACTTGACATATTTGTTTTAGTTGTAGATAACTTAATGACTTTGAATATAATAAATTCATTTCTTTTTATTAAAATAATATACAAGATAATTTGAGTAAATAAATCCATTCATTTTTATTAAAATAATATATTAGATAAAAAATTTAAAAATAAAAGCCAACATTTTATAGAAATCTTTATTTAAATCAATTCATTTTATTAAACATATGTTAAATATTTTTGATAAATTAGAAAAATCAACTATAAAATATCAAACACTTTTATTCATACATCAAATCTCTACATCTTACCATTTTTGGATTTTTTTTTAAGCATGGATTCCAACCAAACATTCAACACATTTCAAAAACTATTTAACAAAAAAAACACCCCCTTATTTATCAAATATAAACAACACACTTATAACACTCACATAGTTGTGAAGTATGACCAAAATCACAAGATAATCATTTTTTAAATTAACGATAATGTTCATTACAACCTTAATCTAGACAAACCACACACAATGCCATGTGCATTTACAAGGTTCAATTTATTTCATAAGTTTAATGTCAACATAGCTTGGCACTTATTTGAATAAACAACATAATGTGTCATTGTTTTTCATTACAACCTTAATCTAGACAAACCACACACAATGCCATGTGCATTTACAAGGTTCAATTTATTTCATAAGTTTAATGTCAACATAGCTTGGCACTTATTTGAATAAACAACATAATGTCTCATTGTTTTTCATCTATCAAAGTTTTCGTATTTTTAGTGGGAAGCAATTTTGTACAATGCGTATGTATTTTGTAGTTTTCATATTTTAATGGGAAATAATTTTGTAAATATGTCTAGGGCATCAAATTCCAACATGCTTGATGCGATCATCATGGGTGTAAGCCATCTAAATCACATTGCTTATGTTGGGTGAAAAAACTTTGCATTGATAGGACAACTAATAATCACTGGCATCAAGTGTGGAAAACAATGCATGCAAGCAAAGTGTCATCATGTTTGGTGTTTATTGATAGAAAACTATCCAAAGTGTCATAGACTCTAACCTTCATAAAACAACCATCCTAATTGAAAAATAACACAATATTGTGAACTAGATCACAACATAATGATAAGTTTCCTACTATGTCATTTACAATTTTCAAGACTAAGGCTCCACCACTTTATGTAAAGGTGGATTGTTAATTTACATGTATCTAACATGAATTATCATTTTGAGATTCAGTTCCAAAGCATGATAATCAACCTTAAAAATACCACTTTATGGTAAATCGAATGATAATTAATTAATCAACCTTAAAAGTATTAGTATATAGTAAAATGATAAATTTATTTTTATTACTTATAAGAATTGTAAAGTTCAAATATTTTTTCCTATTTTTAAATGTATATGTGAAATACATATGTCTTAAAATAAATTTATAAACAAACCTCTTAATAATAAGAATTGTTTTCATGATTTAATATGAATGATGTTATCACTGTAAAAAAATTGGAGGAATAATTATTTTGTTAAATTTAACTATAATGATTTTAATTTGATTGAAATTAATGAAAAAAATATTTAAGAATAAATATGAAAAATACATTCAATCCAAAAAAACAATTTAAATATTATTCAAATCAGGCAATCATTGATTGAATCATTAAATCAACATATTGTATCTTTTTTCACAACAAAAGACTTGACCTTAAAAATTGGTTAAACATTATATAATCACAATAAATGATTAACTTGGAAAAATGACATTAAACGATTATAACTATAGCTAAACATCATATGGCATCTCAAATTAATTGAGTTGTACACCTCAAATTTGATTTAAAATTAGAGAAATCATTAATGATTTTAATCATTAACAAATTATTGTATATATGACTATTGTATATATGACTATTGTATGAATAACATCTCAAACTTAATTAAAAAAAAAAAAAAAAAAAA
>CBVK0100025620.1:0-12062 GCA_900067695.1 Picea abies
TGTCTTTCTCATGTCGTTATAGGCACGACATAGGCATCATGGCAGTATGCGTTACTTGCGACACTTGTGAGCAACATGCGACACTTGCGACCTTTGTAATGGCGACACTTGCGACACTATCAAAGTGAGTAATTTTGATGTGTAACAATCAATACTCTTGATTTACCTACAAGATCCGTGGATATAAACTCCCAACCTTTGAAAACCCCACTCAATATCTTTATAGCATCACTACATAATATCATGGTTTCTTGTAACAAGAGAACATATAGATTTTGAGCAATAACTAATCTATGAACAATGCATGTTTTGTGGGAAACTTAAGTCTATGAACATTTAAAGAAATTGTGATCATTTTTTAACCTTCTTATGGGACGTCCCTACTCTAAGGGCCCCTTGGATAGTATTTCGCTTCCCAATTTTTACCTCTCTCTTTGTCTTATGCTTTTCTAGATGGATAAAGCATGTCCTTCCCTCAATAGGAGAATTATAGGATTGAGATCCATCTGGTTGAAGATCCCCTTCAATTTTAGTTTCACCCTCAATGATGCACTACTTCTTGGAGGATCTTAAATGATATTGAGGAATATACCCTTTGTTTTGGTTTTTTGTGAAATTTGTTAATTCTTTTCTTGCTCTCCTTCAACAAAATGTCCCCTTCTTCTCCCCTCAAACCCCTGAAGAGATGGGTCTTCCATATTGAACTTATGCATCAATTTTTTATCAACATAATTCGAAGAAATGACAATAGTATCATCCTTTATATGAGGAGGATGTAATTACATTGCCTAAGAACCCCTACTTCCTTCAATAAGGATTTCAATAGGTTTCTTACGACATTCTCCCATTTCAATAACTCATACTAATCTATCAAAAGCAAAGGAATTCGAAATATTCTTACCTTTCTTATCCTTGCGCATAATTGATTCAGGGAATAGTTTTGAACACACCTCCTCTTGCTCTCCCTCAACTTGATTGTAGTTTTTACCAACCATTAACTATATTTCAGCCTCCATGCTTTAGACATTTTTTTCTTCTAGTTCGACATTTACAATCCCATTGTTTGCTTAGATAGACTCACCTTTTCAACATGCCTTTTGAGCTATGCCTTATTCTACAAAGAGTTGACTGGAGATGGAGATCTTTGTGGAGATTCCAATTGAGGATTTTTGTTTTTCACCAAAGGGGCTTTCAAACCACCATGCCTAGAGTATGCACCATGTGACTCCTATGGAGTTAATTGAGAGGTAGGGCTCCTCAAGCCTAAATTCTTCTCCCTTGCCTCGATCCAATATCCCTTTAAAGGCCTTGAAGGACACTCATCCTTAATATGCTTATATTCATGATAAAGATTACACCTAAATGGTATATTTTGGTTGTCTAGGGTTTGGATGATATCCCACTCCCCATATGCAATGCACATGGACATAGGGAGACCTTGTCAAATATTCATTTGACATAGAATTTTTCCATGTATCTTAAAGTATTTGAGTTTATTCAATCATCAATACAAACATATCCATAATTTGCCTCAAAATGACATCCTTCCATAATTCAATAGGGAAAGCAAGTAGTTTCACCCATACTGCTTATGAATTTTATACCTCCCATGGGGATCAAAACAAAGCTTCCTATCATTAATGGATAAAAAACAACTACCATAACCAAATTCTCCCCATAACTAACTCTAAGTGTTTGTTTGTCTTGAACATGAAAGTTCTCTAACCTTTCGCTAGAATATCAAGGGTAGGGACATATCCCAAAGCTGGTCTCCAATAGTTTTGTACCCATTGACATAAATAAATCTCCAATATAAAATGACCATGGAACTTTCCAATCATGGTTTTTTTTTTCTAAATAGTTTATCTAGTCTAGAAACATGTCCTCATCGACCATAAGGTTGAGCTTCTCTTTCCTTTGTTTTAGTATCTGATATTTTTTGTCCTTGAGCCCTACCTTCCACCATTTTTTTCCTTGTTTCATCCACTAATTCCCTCACTTCTCGGATACTCTAGAATCACCACAAACTTAATCTATAGAGAGATGGATACCTCTTCCACCTTGAAATAAACCTTGAATGTTTGATAGTTTTGAATTAAAAAAACCTTTGGATTTGGTGGAGAAGATTCAATCCATGACCAATTTAGGTAGAGAGTTAAAGCAAAGGCATCATGAGGAGGAGGGAGAGGTGGCCAATGTACATGATACTAGTCGCCCATCACATCAAAACACTTAGCACTCGGGAACAAAGTAGGGCTTTTTCCTCCATGTTGTGAACTTTTTCCAAGGGTAATTTCCTTCATAGAATTATCAATCCATGAGAGGAGAAGAAAGGTTGCCACCATTATTGGTATGATGATAATCTTCATACACAGTCATTTATGGTTAAGCACCCTCTTTGTTATATCACTAGGTTATGGTTTGAGAGTCGACCTAGTAAAAACTATTTTAGATTATTTTAAGTGACCAATGTTGACCTGAGCATTTATGTGAACCCATAACCCCTTCATGGGGGAAGATGCATCACCTCATGAGTTGTGTATAAATACACAACTTATGCATCATTTGTAACATCATTTCATCGTATTCTTTCATAAGTGATTAATTAGTTTTTCCTGTAGGCACCCAGATCTTGTGTGTTCTCTTTTCATGTTATGGCATTACACTTGTGCTTATGGTTTATGCTACTTTAGGGTTTGTTGGTAGGTTCCATTTGATCCCCTCTTTACGCTTGTGATCTCATCATGGTATCAGTGTTGGTGTGAACTTCCCCTTCCTTGTTCATATTTTTTTATGCTTGTTGTTTTCGCCTTGTGTTTTGTGTTTTCTTTGTGCACATTCATGGTAGGATTGATTTTTCTCTCCCACAATGCACTAATGTGAGGGTTCATTGTGGTTGTACATGTTAGTTTTCCCATCCACACTCTTATTTAAATCACTTATTTGAAGCCAATTTGGAGTTGTGTTTCGTAAAAATTGCATAAGGCTTAGTTTTAGGTCTATAACTAGGGTTTTCAATATCTTTTTAGGGTTGTTCTAGGTTTGAAAATTAGGGTTTTCAAATTTTTTTGAGACATGACACTGCTTTTTAGAGTTTTTGTCCTATAACACACTACTTTCTAGCATTTTTAGCTTATAGTGCACTACTTTCTAGGGTTTTCAACCTATTTTTAGCATTGTTCTAGGATTGAAAATTAGGGTTTTCAACCATTTTTCGATGATAGCGTACACTTTTTATAAGGTTTATACCCTCTATTTCACTAATTCCCTTCTTCTCTGGTGTTTTTTTGGTTGATCCAAATTGGATATTATTTGTCATCTATCTCGATGCTTTTAGAGTGGAAAAAACTGGAGGAATAAACTTGCAGGGTCATTTTAGTGGCATGTCCTAGTTTGGAACCTTTTGGGGACATTTTGAGGCATTAAAATACATTTTTCGGGTTTTGGTGTTTGAAACCTATGCCCACATCATTGGTGGTGTTCTACACCCTGGTACCTTTCCAACAGTGTAGACCATGCATCAATTGGAGCTTGTATGCCAAAGTTATGCCTTCCGCAAGTTGACCTATTGTGTTGACCACCATGGTACGAGAGGATGCCAAATCAACCCCTGTTACTCATGCATATGGGACTAGCCACGTGAAGAATTTCAAGAAGATTCTAGAAGGTCCAAAACCTTATCACAATTGAAGGTTGAGGAAGTTAAAACCATAACCCTAGACAACTATCAGGATATGTTAAATACTGAGACGCTAGGAGGAGAAGGGGTTCCATTCTATGTTATTGTATTTTGTTCCATAGCATAGCAGAACAACTAGGAATGGGAAATTAGAGAGCATAATAGAGGGGGTTGATGTTCTATAGAATCCTAATAGGACACATGTATTAGTTAACTCCATAGAGAGTGCCTTCTCCTTTGTGCTTGCATTATATCCATACCAGAGAAAAGAGACCAAAACAACCTCACCTTCTAGTTGGATTTTCTCCCGTAAGGGTTTCCTAGAGAAAATCTTTGTTTTATTTTGTGGATGGTGTGTGATTGTATTTCATTGGTATTTATTTTCTGCAGTTTATCTATTTCATGCATAAGCAAAAATTAGGAACTAAATATTCTGGAAACTAAAGGAATTTAACCTCCATAGTGTAGATTTCAGTTTTATTTATCATATTTGTTGTGACGAACTATTCCAATGGAATATCCACGACAATTTACAAATCATATTGGTATCAGAGTAGGTTTTCTTTTGGGTATTTGTGGGAAGTTATAGGATCTAGGAATTGACTTAAAGATAAGTCACAAAAACCCTAGCCATGGTAGACGAGTCTGTTCATAACAACCCTTGAGATCTAACAGAAGAGAGATTTGAGAGGTTGGAAGCACATGTCATCGATATCAACCGCAATATGAACCTCCTCATGGTGGCTCTAGCAAGTAAGCTCAGACCGTTTGGATATGATGGAGGCTATAACTCATAGATTAGATCAGAGGGGAAATCAAGAGATCATGAAGACCCAGGAAAGGAGTCATGTAAAGAACTCGAGAAAGAACAACCAAATTTGAGTGCCATTAACCTTTCACAATCCCTACTCAAGATGGAAGAAAAAGTGGACATAAATCCATGGCAAGGTGATATCAATGCATTAAAACTGAATCATTGGTTGTAACAACTAGAATTTTATTTTAGCGTTCACCATATAGATGAAGAGCAAAAGATTTCATTTGCTAGATTGAAGTCAGAGGGCCATGCTTTAACCTGGTGGGAAAGCCATATGGAAACACTTATGTTGGAGGGTGATCTACCAATATCTAAGTGGGAGGAATTCAAAACCATAATCAAGTCCCAATTCTACCTTATCGAGTATGTAGAGGACCAATGGATCTGGTGGCACTACTTCATGCAAAGGCAGAGGCATAGTGTACATGAGTACACCACCGAGTTTAGGAAGATGGCCATCATGTTAGGTATCTCTCCCAAGAACCCATATGTACTCCTCAAGTATCTGGGGGGTCTACATAGTCATCTACGAAAGCAAGTGATGCTTTTCAATCCAAGGACAGTGGACGAGGCATGTGTATAGACACAATATCTGGAAAACATAGGCTGCAAGAAAGGGCAACCAAGCGGTTCCAAGCAAAAAGAGCATTGTGAAGCTTTTAAGGAGTGGAAGAAGAAGTGGAAAGGGGAAAAGATGAGAAGACGCCAATGCAAAGATCCTAGAAACCATTGCAATCATTACAACATTGATGGCCACACCGATGTAAAGTGTTGGAAACTACATCGAGAGATGAACCCGAAGAACCACAAGAAGGACATAAAGAAAAAGAACCTTCTAGCCACATATTCCCGAGATCTACACTCTTTCCCTACACGACGCTCTTCCGATCTCACTATCTGGGGGGTCTACATAGTCATCTACGAAAGCAAGTGATGCTTTTCAATCCAAGGACAGTGGACGAGGCATGTGTATAGACACAATATCTGGAAAACATAGGCTGCAAGAAAGGGCAACCAAGCGGTTCCAAGCAAAAAGAGCATTGTGAAGCTTTTAAGGAGTGGAAGAAGAAGTGGAAAGGGGAAAAGATGAGAAGACGCCAATGCAAAGATCCTAGAAACCATTGCAATCATTACAACATTGATGGCCACACCGATGTAAAGTGTTGGAAACTACATCGAGAGATGAACCCGAAGAACCACAAGAAGGACATAAAGAAAAAGAACCTTCTAGCCACATATTCAAGCAATCAGGTTGAAAGTAGCTCTGATGTGGATGAAAATATGGTCTGCACGTATGTGAAGAAGGAGGTGAATTTAAGTAGCCTTCGTCACCAGGAAGAGAAGGAAATGACCAAGCTCTTCCACATCAAGATCTAGGTCAAGAAGACCAAGATAGATGTTTTGTTCGACTTTGGTTCACATGCTAATCTCATAGTAGCGGATCTGGTCAACGAGCTTGGATTGGAGGTTCACGATCATCCTAGCCCTATCCATTGGGTTGGGTAAACAAGGATGCAAAGATCAAGGTAACAAAGAAGTGCAATACTAAATTTGTTGTAAGTGTTGGTTTTATAGATGAAGTATAATTGGGAGTAGTACCACAGGATGTATGCATAGTAGTGTTTGGAAGCCCCTACATGTATATGAGAGATGTTATGTTCACGTGGATAACCAACCAGTATCACCTTATCAAGGACGATAAATCCTTCATCATCAATGTACTCAAAGGAAAAATAAAAATTTCATTGGTAAGTGCCAATCAAGCTAATAAATTTATTAGTTCTAGCAAGAAATATGTTTCACTTTTTCTAAGACAAAAACAATCTAGTGAAGAGTCATTAAAAATAAAGGCATCCATGGAAGGGTGTACTAAGGAGCATAAACATGAATTGGAGGAGTTGTTAAAGGCATACATGGGAGTGTTCTAGGAGCCTAGAGGGATACCACCTAAGAGGGAAGTGGAGCAAAAAATCTGATTATTGCTAGACTCCCCCTTGCCAAATATTGGGTTGTATAGATAATCAATTCTAGAATCAAATGAAGTAAAGAAGCAGTTGCAGTAGTTGTTGGAGGAAGGTGTGATTCGACCAAGTACCTCACCTTGTGGGTCACCCATCATAATTGTTCCCAAGAAGGACGAGACTTGGAGAATGTGTATCGATTATAGAGCATTGAACAAAATTACAATGAAGAATCAATACCCTCTGCCCAAGATCGATGATCTGTTGGACCAACTACAACATGCCAAGTACATCACTAAGCTATATTTGAAACCTAGATATCACTAGGTACAAGTCAAAGAAGAAGATACCTGGAAGACTGCCTTCAAGACAAGGCAAGGTTTGTATGAGTGGTTGGTTATGCCATTCGGTTTATGCAATGCATCAACCACATTTATGAGACCAATGAATGATGTTTTATGCCCTTATATGGATTCATTTGCTATTGTTTATTTTGATGATATATTAGTTTACAATGCTACCTAAGAGGAGCACATCTCACATCTTATGCAAGTGTTAGAGACCCTGTAGAAGCATCGACTACTAGCCAATCTCAAGAAATGTGAGTTTGTTTGCAGTCTTTGGTGTATCTAGGGTATGTGATCGATGGAGGTGAGATCAAGATAGATACCGCCAAGATGGAGGGCATCATGAAATGGCAAGTTCCTACAAATTGCATAGAAGTTAGGATCTTTGTTGGAGAAACACAATATTTGTGGAAGTTCATAGCTTCATTTTTAGTAGTAGCTGCACCACTCCACGCAATAATAGCGGGTAGTAAGAGTTTCTAGTGGGGGGAGAATCAACATAAGGCCTTTGATGAGCTGAAAAGAAAGATCAATCAAGCACCAATGCTCGTGCTACCAAACTTGCATAAGCCCTTCGAAGTGGAGATACATGCAAGTGAGTATGCCATGGGAGCAGTCCTGATGCAGGGAGGAAGGATCGTCTGCTATCATTATGAATTATTTCATGGGGCGATTCTCAACTACCCTACCTATGACAAGGAGCTCTATGCCTTGGTACTAGCTATCAAAAAGTGGACGCACTATTTGATGGGCAAGGAGACCATCATCCGCATAGATCACCAACTGCTCCAGTATTTGCAAGCCCAGAGTAAGTTACAACAAACTGGGTACTACAAATGGACGAGGTTCTTACAATAGTTTCATTTGGTCATGAAGTATAAGAAGGGTAGCACAAACAAATTGGCAGACATGTTTTTAGAGCCACCTACATCCAAGATTACAACTTTGGGAACT
Source organism: Picea abies (assembly GCA_900067695.1). NCBI lineage: Eukaryota > Viridiplantae > Streptophyta > Pinopsida > Pinales > Pinaceae > Picea > Picea abies. The sequence goes on from CBVK0100025620.1 coordinate 7,759, forward strand.
CTGATGCACATGGAGCCTTTTACCCATGATGCATACATAGAGGCATACACAAAAGATGAGGACTTCAAGTAGGTGTTTTGACAACTACAGGACCAAATTCATATAGAAGAAGGTGACAACAAGGCTGACAATCATTTCCATAATGTTTTAATCTACAAGCTCGACAAGCTTTGTGTCCCTAAAGGTGAACGACTGTAGCTTATCAGAAAGGCTCACACCTCTAGGGTTGCAAGACATTATGGTGTTGGGAAGATAGTTGCCAATTTGCAGAGGTATGTGTACTAGCCCAGAATGCAAGAGGATGCAACACACTATATTAGATGATGTATACTTTGTTGTACTAGCAAGCCCAACAATAGAAAACAAGGTCTATGCCATCCCTTACTTGTACCCACTCAACCTTGGGAAAACATTTCCATGGATTTTGTGGGAGAGTTACCAACAACCAGGAAGGGACACGACTATCTGTTTGTGGTAGTTGACATGTTCAACAAGATGTGCATTCTCATGCCTTGTAAAAAGACCACCAGTGGACAAGAAGCAACAAACAAGTTCTTTGAACAAGTTTGGGTGCACTTTGGGATACAAAGGAGCATCATCTCAAACGAGGATACCAAATTTCTTAGTGCATTTTGGACCACATCATGGGAGAAGATGGACACTAAGTTGAAGAGGTCTACAACATTCCATCCATAGATAGATGAGCAGACAAAAGTAGTCAACATGACCTTGGTGCAACTTTTGAAGGGTTACAATTAGAAGAATTCGAAGACCTGTGATACAAATTTGGTCTATATTCAACACTCTTGTAATGGAGTTGTCCACACTTCTAATGGTAAGTCACCTTTTGAAACTTGCTTTGGATATTTGCCACCTTCACCCTTAGATGTTGTATATGGACAACAAGGAGGAGTGAAGGAGGACCTCATAGGAGATGCATTGAAAGTAGAAAATAATTGCTGAGAAGATCAAACAAATCCATTTGCAAGTGCAAGCGACAATGAAGAATTCCTGGGAAAAGTATAATGCTAGACACGATCAACACCAAACAGAGAGAACATTTAGAGTGGGAGACAAACTATGGTTACAGGTGAATAAGGAAGGGCTACATGGTACTGGTAAAAAGATCAAGGCTCTAGAGTATGGTCCTTTTGAGGTATTGAAAAAGGTGGGAGATAACGCCTATAGACTTAGTCTACCCCAATACATGCACATTTACTTAGTAGTGAATGTGGAGAATCTCAAACTCTATGAGCCCTCCATGTTGGATTGGGAGGAGGAGAAGGTCCTAAATTCCATAGAGGATTTAACACTAGATGCTCAGGCAGAGTTGACAAAGTTTTGTAGAAGAGGTCCAAAATTATAAGACAGGGTCAGCATGGGCATTTGTAGATTGGGTTAAAAGGACAACTTCCAAGCAAAGCAAAATGGTACTTCAGGGAGAAGGTAGAGGAAATTTTTTCCTAACCTCATTTAGTAAAGCTTTAGGGGATCAAAAGCCTCCCTAAATGAGGAGGTATGATCCAAATTGGATCATTATATTATTTGTCATCTATCTCGATGCTTTGAGAGTGAAAACAACTGGAGGACTCAACTTGCAGGGTCATTTTAGTGGCAAGTCCTAGTTTGGAAAATTGGGGTCTGGGACTTTCCAAAACCATTTTGAGACATTAAACTACATTTTTTGGGGGTTCTGGTGTTCAATACTTTTGCAAAGATCCTTAGTGGTGTTCTCACTCCGAGACCTATCCAACGGTGCAGTCCATGCGTCAATTAGAGCTTGCATGCAAAAGTTATGCATCCCACAAGTTGACCTATCGTGCTAACTACCATGGTACGAGAGGATGTCATGTGAGCCCCCGTTACTCATGCATATGGGGCTAGCCACATGAGGACTTTCAAGAAGATTCTAGAAGGTCCAAAACCTTATCACAATTGAAAGTTGAGGAAGTCAAAACCCTAACCCTATACGACTATTAGGCTATGTTAAATATCGAGCCTCTAGGAGGAGAAGGGGTTCCATTATATGTTATTATATTTTGTTCTGTAGTAGAACAGAACAACTGAGAGTGGGAAATTAGAGAGCATAACATAAGGGGTTAATGTTCTGTAGTAGCCTAACATGCCACAAATCTCAAGTAACTCCATAGAGAGTGCCTTCTCCTTTATACTTGCATTATATCCATACCAAAGAAAAGAGAGCACGACAACCTCACCTTCTAGCTGGGTTTTCTTCCGTAAGGGTTTCCTAGAGCAAATCTTTGTATTCCTCCTCTCCTCAACTTCAACTTCTACTTACCAATCCATCCTCCACTCTATACATCAATCATCAGTCCCATAACATAACACATATGCTATCCTCAACTTCAACCTCTACTTACCAATCCATCAATCATCACTCCCATAACATAACATGGATGCTATCCTCAACTTCAACTTACCAATCCATCGATCATCACTCCCATAACATAACACATATGCTATCCTAGGGCATACCTAAAATTTAAAAACCCATATTAATTATTTATATTTATAACTGCATCTCGCATTTTCCTTTTCTGTTCCCACAAATCTCACATTTTCCTCTTATAGAGTAGAGCCTCCAATTTTCTTTGTTTTCTCATTTTCATTTCATTTGCGTTAGAACAGAATTTTCAAAGATCTGCTGCCCAATGCGCAATCGTGTATTCGATTGATATTGATATGTATACGAACCTAAATTCGCTATTCACCCCACTTTCCTGTTCAGGTAAACGAAAACACCTTGAGGGTCAAACGTGAAGGCAGTGGCTTCCCCGCTGTATGCGAGATCTAAGGAAATGGTGAGCTTGAAGTGGGTGCTTTTCCTCTTTCTCCTTACTGGCATATACTCAGTCAAGGCTGATGTTATCAGCCTAACAGGCGACACATTCACGGATAAGGTAACATTTCTTCTTTCCTCCTCTTATCTGTCATTAATTTTCATAACAAAAACATTGTATATTGCACATATAACCCTTTTTCAAAGAACTTTTGAATTTGGGTATTTCTGTTCAAAATCCAGGCCTTCATTTATGGTGTTTTTGTTCTTCCCATCAGAGATCTATCAAGTTTCATCACCCCTAGAGAACACTGTTGGGTTGTGTTCCCTGAAATTTTGAAAACTCGAGAACTAGATGCTAGAACCCAACATGGACATGGCCGCTTGATGATCCAAGGTGTTAATTTTCATTAATATCCATAACAAAATATTGTATATTGCACATATAACCCTTTTCCTAAGAATTTTTGAATTTGGGTATTCCTGTTCAAAATCCAGGCGATGCTTTCGATTTCTACAAGACCTTCATTTATGGTGTTTTGGTCTTTCCCATAATAAATCTAACGAGTTTCATCACCCCTAAATAACATTGTTGGATTGTGTTGCCTCAAATTTTGAAAACCCGAGGCCTAGATGCTAAACCCAACATGGACATGGCTGCTTGATGATCTTTGGTGCTGTAGTTGCACCATGCTGTACTTATGGTGGATATGGTGGATATGATCTACAATTAGTGAGTGGCAATTCTGTAGAATTGTTCACAAGTTAAACTCTCTGCAGTTTTGTTTTTGAGGCGGGGAAGCTCAGGGCTCAAGCGTAACTCCATACTTAGTAGGCACCCATGTTTTTACCGTGGCTTGGGAGGGCTGCAACAGTCCAAGTTTTCCAAACAAGTTTGGGAGCTAGCCCAACGGGATAAACCCAGTTTCGTTCCTGCCTGCAGGGATTAGAACCTTGGTATATAGTATGACAACCGCTACCATATAACACTAAGCCAAGCCCAGCTCAGTGGATGTAGTCTATAAATCATTTGACTCATCAATTAAATCACCGGACACAGATGAATTATGCAAAGACAGGCGAAGTATGATCCTTTAGAAGATTATCCAGCTACAGATTCTTGTGTTTGCCTTGCTAGTTTTGATGTTGTTTCATTGTGCTCAGCCCCCCTAATTGTGGTTCTTGATTGACTTAATCCTAGCCATTAAATCAGTTAATGGGCGTCAAGAGATGAATTATAATAATACTAGCCCAAACCCATCTAAACCCGGTTCTGATATGCATCTCGTGGTTGCATATATTGGATTTCAATATTTGATATGTTGGCCATTTGTGTGAACTTGGGATATTCATCCTTGAGATTTTGCAACCTAGAGGTGCATATCAACCCTGGGTTTAGATGGGTCTGGGCTAGTGTCCATACTCAATGCACCCAATGCATCATTTAGATTCTGTGCACCATTACTGTGAAAATTCCAGGTCCTATCAGCTTGCCTTCTTGGTC
>CBVK0100025624.1:0-25231 GCA_900067695.1 Picea abies
AGGAGAGAGCCCATCAGGGTTTAGTTTGCACATTCTGCCAAGTTAAAAGGAAGATTCAATGGGGCAAAATATAATTGTCAAATCTAGGCAGCGTAACATGGAGGGAACCCACAAATAAATATAACTTCAAGACAGCAGTGATGAAACGCCCAGGATTTCCAGATGCAGAGAGATTATGTTCCCAGCACTTGTCGCTATCTATATCCACCTTGTTCTTTTTTCGTTAGGTTTCCACGAATTGCAAGATCAATGTTCTCATCTGATGGCATCTCTGCTTGACATATTTAAAGTTGCCCTCTGAAGAGACCTCTCATGTAGTAGGCGGTCAACTTCAGGAAATAATATCAAAATTGGTTGCATGTTACTTTAGTTCTGATCATGTAATAGCTGGTGAAAGAACTGCAGAGCCATCTTCTCAAGTATTATCATTGTTGCATCGATTAACTGTGGATGCTGATCATTCATTGTATAATTATGTCAAGGAATTAGTTCATTTTCCTGTCTTGGACTGCTTTGAACATATACATCAATATCTCTGTTTGGTCAGACTCCAGCAGATGATTTTTTCAAGTTTGTCAAGAGGACATCAAGTTTTCCACAACAATTACGTCTCAATAGTCTACAGATTTTTCATAGAAAATTGCAATCAGGAGAAATAATTTGCTTAAAAGATAGCATGGATATGCAGTCTTCTGAGTACATAGGATGGCCATGTAATCCTGGTTTTGCTTCTATTGTTTGGAGGCTTGTTGAAACTATGCCGCGATGATAATGCCAGTGATATTAGAGACCTGGTTGGTGATTTTATTGCAAGAGTTGGTGTGAGGGATCCATAGGCTGTTGCATTTCGTTTACCAGATGATTGTAATAATGGATTTTGTTGTTTAGAAGGTAGAGATGGTGATGTTGTTGTGAGCATCATCCTGAGATGGTGATGTTGTTGTGAGCATCAATCCTGAGATGCGGGTTTGTGAAGAACTTGTAAGTGCTATAATTATGTTTCTGCAACAATACTTGTTGGATCACTCGGTGCTAATAGTTGACATGGAGTCAAAATTCCTTCGAGGATTGCTTTCAACTGACAAGGGACAGGTTGATAAATACCCAAAAACCTTGTGCGCCAAGGAAAAACAGGGCTCGAGCTTCCAGGTGTAAGTGTTTTTCAAATCATTTAAGGTCATTTAAGCTAGTCCGATTTTGGATTCTTTTGTTGCTAAAACAGTTTGGCTTGATTAGAAACATAACAAATATTAAGATCCTGTCAGAGTGGGGAATTATTTTTCTGCTATTTGGAATGGGTTTGTCCCAAGTCATATTATCTACTATAAAATTCATGGCATTTGAACTTCCACTAACCGGAGCCATTGGGACAAAAATTCTGCAATTCTTATTCCATTCAAAACCTAATTTGGTGAACATAAGAATTATTGATGAAGTTGTAGTGATTGGAATTGCTCTATCTCTCTCTTCTTCAACATTTGTTCTCCAGTTGTTTGCAGAGAAGGGTGACTATCAACTCGGTTCGGATCATAAATACTTGGGATCTTTCTACTTCAGAATATTGCTACTGTGCCACTACTGATAATTCTTCCATTGCTAGAGAGTTAGAATCTTGGAGAAGAGAGTATCTGGCCAATGTTAGCTGCAGAGAGCTTGAAGGAACTTGTTGGACTAGATTTGTTATCACTTGGAGGTTAATTGTTATCAAAGGACAATATTCAAATCAGACGCCATGAGGTCAATACTATTTGGAGTAAAATATTTCTCAATATGCTTCAATATGTCATTGATTGATATTCAAGTATTTAGTTGCAAAAGTGGCATTATAGGTGGAAGTCAACAAGGATCTATAAAGATACAAGACTTGTGTACATAATAGGTCATGGAAGCTTGCTACAGCTAAGAATGAAACAATTTTGGTTAAAGACATTACCCAGAAAACTCAATGCCAGACAAGATCAGATTTTGAGGGAGATTGTATTTAATCTTTTTTCTCAAGATGAGGAGTCAAAGATCCATTTTCTAATCCAAGTAGAGAAAATTAATAGCAGGCAAGTTTGAGCATTTTATGGTCTCGAATTAGCAATCAGAGATATGATTTTCAAGTATCTCGAGAACATGGTTGACAGATCATTTTAAAATGAAAGCCAAAAAATATTGATTCTAGATTTCCAGGCAGATGAGGTGGCAGTCAAAAGATATTATTCCCAGATTTATTGCAATTAATAGGAGAACTTTTAACCTGTAATTAGTTTTATTTTCCAAAGAAATAGAAACAAGTGAAGCCGGTAATAGGATATAAATTGAATGATTTTCAATGTAATAAGGGGAGGCCCAAGAGGGTGAGGCCTGAAAAGAATTTGATGAGATAACCATCCAATGTGTGTTATTGCAAGCTTAAGGGAATTTTAGTTTGTGATCGTTTCTGACATTGAAGATTCATGACAATTGTTTTATCAGATTGTGTCTTTCATCTTCCTTGTTTTACACTCTGTCTTTCATCTTCCTTGTTTTACACTCTGTTTTTCATTTTGCTTGAACGAATTGCAGACATTGAGAATCAATGGCTGTCCATGGATAATAAATTCTCGAGCGGTAAAGATTTTGTTGCGACTGCCTACTATTTGTGTGTTTTGTTTCAAGTACCTTTTCATCCATTTTGCAAAGAGAATCTTTGTTTGATGGGTATTCTACTTTTTGTTTATTCCCTATTCTTCTACCCATTTTCATATAAAAAAATTATCTGTTATGAAATTTGATTACCTTAGATCAACAGGGTGTTTACTTGACTCCATGCACAATGGTGTTTCACTGATATGTGTTTAGCTTGTTTCCCTTATTCTTTCTATTTCATTATACCTGATCCACCTTCTTTCAAAACCCAAAACACATCCTTATTTATAAAAATCATTGCAATAACTAAGATGTGCTAGGCTTTACCCTATAGCAGTCTATGAGCAACTTCAAGCACTAACACAATAAACAAAGGATCAGTCGCCTTAGGCGAAGCAACAACAACAATTTCTTCATGGATGGTATGTTTTGTTCTTGGAATATTGTTCACAAGCTCCCCAATCTGATGGGAAATTCTTCATCTTGAACTTTGTGGTGTGTGTTCCCATCGCTTGAATGTGATCTGGGCAAGTAAATATGGATTTGAACCTTCATCTCCATGAAAAATGACAACCAAAGAATATCGCTCAACAATTCGCCCAACAATCCACATGCACATGCCAATTGAAAGGAGGTAATAAGATTTCTTATTTTTATCTTTGACAAGTACAGTTTCATTTTTTTATCTCCACGTGATCTCCATCACCAGTTTGTCCCCATTCAAGAGATAATCGATGGCAGTCTACGCACCAATCTGATCCATGCATCGATCTTCCTGTCAACAAAATAACCCTTGCACTGATTGGCGGTTCAGAAATCCCAGGGAATTTGTGGCAATGAGATCTTCAAGAATATCGACACCCTTGTATCGAACGCCTGAAGCACACACATCATTGAATGGGTGCAGAGAACACGAATGCATGAACAACCACTGAGAAAAGAAGATCGCCACACATTTTTCCTCACGGATCGAATTACATGCAAGCATTGCATACCATTGAATGACATCATTTCCTATCATCCAACACATCATTCCATCTCACCTACGATCCAACTCGCCCTAAATTTGTCCAGAGATCTCACCAAACACCTATTTGCAGCGAAGAAGACCACACATCTAGAGATGCCACATAGAGATCCGCCATTTGGAGATCTACCACAAATAAATCCACCATCCAGCGATCTGTCACACATAAATATGCCAGCGATCTAGCATCCCATCCAATTTAACATCTCATGCGGTCTTTTGCAGGATTCAATGCGTTCAGTTGAAGTATAAGGTGCCATAATTCTCAAAGTACGGAGTTTTTTTATTAAAGACTGTTTCAAACCAATTAAAAAGGACCTAAAAACCGGTTTGTCAACATTCTTTATATAATTGTAAAAAGTGCTTGGAGTTGTTTAAAAAAAGGACCTAAACACTGGTTTGTCAACATTCTTTATATAATTGTAAAAAGTGCTTGGGGTTGTTTAAAAAAAAGAGGAGTGATATCTTAGAAAGGGATTGTATGTGAATGGGGGAGTTTCCAACCATGTTTGATGGAATTTTTATTTTTAAATCAAAAGGACATTCCTCAAAACTAAAGTGATTGGTTTTTGCTCTATGTTAGAGATATAAGGGAGGAGTATTTGTAAAGGAGAAAAGAACTCTCATCATTGAAAAGGGAGAACATGGTAAGAGTTGAAAGCTTTTTCATGTATCAATTTTTTAATAAAAATTGTTTTTTTGTGGTGGATCTCATCCTAGACCTATCCTGAAATTGAATAAGGGGGTTTAAGGACATTGTTGTTGTGTGCAATGATGCATGCTTTTGATGCTATTCTCTTTTTTTTTCTCCACATTTAATGTAACACACAAGAAATACATGGCAAGTTAATGTAATGCACACACAATTAATGTCATTCAAACAATTGCAACAATATCAAGTTCTCAACAACAATTCTTGATCAAATCACTGAAACAACAGACAAATCAAGTTCGCAATCAAAGAAGAATTGGACATGACTTGCAATCAAAGCATCATCAAATTTGAAGACCAACTCAACTTTGAAATCAACATTCATTGTAAACTTGCAAATAGTATTTTTTGTAAGTAATCAAGATCAACTTGGAATATTTTTTATAAGTGTCCAATCAAATCAAGTTGAATTTCATTTGTATTTATCAGGTGCATTTTCGGTTGAACCCGACACCCTCTACTTTTGAGTCCAATTTTCAATTGTTGTGCCTGTCAATGAATCATTTTAAAATCACAAGTTTGGGTGCATTTTCAGTAGTATCCGACACCCTCAACTTCCTAGAAGCAAGTTCAAGTGAGCGAGTACAAGCGAGTGTGAAGATCAAGTGAACGAGAATTTCAAGCAAGCACATTCAAATGGAGCAAAATCTAGAATTATTAGAGTTATTGAACACTCTAATAAACCCTGCTGAAGACAACATAATCATACTTCACAAAGATATTCTTCAATCAATGCTAACTTGTTTGCAAGTGACACAAGTTAAAGTTTGAATCCTTCAAGCACAATCCCAACTACTGAATGATGAGTTGATAGATCTCAAAAATCAACAGTTAGTGAATTGTTCCGAACTAGTTTTTGTTCAGAACAAACCTATCTATGATGATGATGATGATGATGACTTTGATCAACAGACAGTGAAGGAGAACCTCAGCAAGACAACTTCAGAAATAGCTTCCAATGAAGATGAATTGCAAGCAGAAGATGCCAAAGCACAGAGTGATACAACAAGTATAAGTAAAAGTAAATGTGAAGCAAGTCATCAAGTACAAAATTATCTTTCCAGGCCCATCATCAGACATTGGGAAGAAATCATTTACAAAAAGAATAGAACAAGACTTGGATATGACAAGGAAGTTACCTTTCATGTTCCTAATTATTCCAAACCAATCCAGTTCCAAAGTGTTGGATTCCTTTAAGAAGATTCACCGTCACCTATTCCAGTTCAGCATCAGAATGCAAAATGCCAACATTGCAATCGAGTTGGTCACATGGAGAATCAATGTTTTGATCTCTATCCTTGCCAACATTGTGGAAAACATAACCATTCTTCAGACAGATGTTCAACACTGAAGAAACCTACAAGATTGAAGATTCACTATGAGTGGATCGATCCTTGGCAGTGGTCATCAACAACCAAGTGATATGAGTGGATCGATCCTTGGCAGTGGTCATCAACAACCAAGTGATTATATAAGTCTTACCGTAGAACTCAATCTCGAGTAAAGACCAATCTTGCAGCACATAGTCTTTTTGTACCTCACATAATTGGTCCCCTTATGGCATAGATTTTAAGCATGGCCCTCACAGGATGAGATAACATGTGGTTTTTTCGACATGCCCACTTTGTGTTGTATACAAATGGAACAAGTATGGTACTCTCTTAAGCCTAGAGGGGGGAGTACAATGATGTAACTCTTTTGTACCTTAAGTGGGGCAGTTCAAAATTCTAGTGAAGATGGTTCAAGAAACCACTTGAAGTCTCTCCTTTCAGCGGACAAAGGGGGGAATTGATGATGGAATTGAAGATGGTTGTCAGACTGAAAGTTTCTACAACAAATATTCCAGATGGGCATGAAATTTTCCAAATGGGCAACTTCAGTCTATAGATGGCAGACTTTGGTAGAATTATGATTCAATGACTTGCAATTGAATCATACACATGATACATTGGGATGTTGTTGAACACCTAAAAGTATCAAAATTGGTTAGTGGTCATCCAAAAACCATCAGATACATGGTAAAATTGGTTAGTGGTTATTCCAAACCACATATTTAGAGAGCACTTTAGTGATACACTGATAGTAGAGTGGTGAAACTACATGTTCACCAATTAGAAGAAGACTTTAGATTCTTCTAGCTCAAATACTTGGCAAAATGATTGAATTGTCAAGCAATCAGGGAATGTTCAGATATTGCAGTTGTTCACTTCCATATCTCATCTCTCTTCTAGTTCATTTCAGATGAACCATTCAACATCCAGATTAGCAGTTTTTAGGCAGTTCTTCATTGAGGCTCAACTCAAGAGTTTCAGTATGAATAATTGGAAATGATACTAGTTTATACTTCATTGTTGGTATTATTGATCGGACTTGTGATTGAGGGGGGGAATGTTAGCCTATGGCTTACCTTACCAATCACTAAGTCTAATTGTCACCTATATTTGTGTTATTCATCTAGGATATTAGTAATATATCATCAAGTGATGACTAATGACTTAGTTAAATATTTCCTAGTCTAATCATCATGCATTATTTTAGGATCTAGAGAAAATATCTCTATGAGGTGGCATCACCCATTGTACTATAAATATGTAACATTGGTATGAATACATGAGAGTTGGCTAGTGATCCTTTTCCACCATCTTGTTGTTCATGTCTATATTTTTTCACACTCAAAATACTTGATATATATTAAACTTGGCCATGCGCTTTAATACAAAATACAATAACTAAGACGAGCTTCAGATCCACCAACTTCTAAGCAACTTATGCAACTTACATAATGCACATACAATTTTTTTTCTCTCATACTTCTTTGACTACCTTCAGTTGTTGTTGCTTTGCTATCGACTATGCTCTCTATGTTTCTCTCTGTTGTGACGACTAACTAAAGACTCAGACTTATAAACATGAAACTGAGACTTCCTATAGAAGTAAGATTGACTCAACATTAAAGACAAAAATGAATTCGACTGACTCTTCGTCTACTTAACTAGACTCGAGAAAGATTAAGATCGACTTCATTAAATAACTCCCCTGCTTGTCGACTAACAAAACCGAGTTTGAGTAAACTTGCGACTTTCAATTTGTAGACTGAATAACAGACTGACTGACTGAAAAATTGATGGAGACGTAAAGCTCATCGACTTGTAATTACTATTTCCAACAAAGAAAACTTCAACCACATCTAGACATCTAATATAACTTGAAACAATACAAATCGTGTATTACCTGTAAATTTGCAAGAGCCCATTTCATCAAACAATACCAAAAATCTTCCTCCAATTGTTTTTATGCAAACAACATGGGTAATGAACGTGGACATATCTGAATTCACTTTAAGAAAAACCAATTGTGGGAAATCATTATAGATGTTATATTTTGCAGATATCAAGAGGCTAAATGCAGCATCCCCAACGTCCAATTGGGCTATGCCACATAAAAATTCTGAACTATATACAAAATTAAAACATATAGAAACTCTGCAAATGCACAGTTTCATACGGAATAATAATAAAAATACACATGCAACACACACACACAAAAACCCATAAAAATAAACGCATACATAATAATGCAACATGTAATTTAACACACAATTGACATGTATCTTGGTAAAAATATCACCAACTGCTTGCAGATCTTCCACGTTCCTCCCATCCTTAGACCACACTGCTCAAAAATCTCAGTAGTGGGTCACCCCCGAGCTGGGACTAAACTCCACCCGGGTAAAGGAATTCCTAACCAGGATGATGTATCTCAGACAACAGGTAAAACTCTTTCACAAGTGCCCACTCGAACTATCAGCCTACAGTCTCTCATTACCCACATGCCTATCCCATCCCAGGAAGTGTTCCCCTTCTATACTCAACAGTCCCTCGGCTACCCCACTTCCTTTCCAGGGCTTCAACAACAAGCCAGACAGGAAGTCTCAGAGCCCTATAGTTGCAGTTTGGCACCTTCGACAAATCAATTCCCAGTAACTCTCTCACCTAGAGAGAATTGCTCATGGGCCTGACAACCCACCTCTTCAATATCCCACGAGTCTGACAACCTGCTTCTTCAATCCAGATCCTAAGCTAGCGAGGTACAGGTACAGGTATAGATACATGTACGGGTATGGGTACAGGTACAGTGACAAGAAGGTACGGAGGAAAACTAAATGAGTCAGTGCATGATGATGGAATGATGGGAAAATGAACTAAGTCCAAACTATATGTATGCATGTTCCCAACTTGACACTTGTCATATTGAGAACTGCTTTGGCCCACTTGTCCCCATCCTTAGAACTTAGGATAAAATAATTATCCATACTTTATACTTTAAGGAATATTAATATAATATCCCTTTTTGGCTTAACCTCCCTAGCTTATCTCCTTATCCTTAAATTTTAGCCCCCTTTACCTAACTAGTGGAGTTTAGTCCCCCATACACTTTTACATGGTTGGTCTACTGCAGTGATGTGTTTTTCATTAATATTTGCATGTGATTACATTTACATTTACATTACAGATATACTGTCCTTTCTGCATCCCAGCTCACCCGCCTCAAAACACAACATATACACAAAGGCTCTATGGCCTCAAAATCACATGCACTTAAGTTTTTTGCGCACGGTATCCTGGAATGTGCACACTTCATTATTTTAGTGTGCATTACATGTGCACACTATACCATGGTTGGTGCACGCAAAATGATATCAAACAACTCACCAGCTTAAGTACATTCGTATTTACATTTATAGTTGGGGTTCGTCCTAGGGGTATCACATCCCCCTCCCCCTTATTTATGCATTGTCCTCAATGCAATATACACATATACAACCAAAAATTCAAAAATCCTCAAAACGATGCAGGTATTCTACCTGCATAACATCCTCATTCTCCCAAGTTGCATCTTCATGATCGTACCAGGTCCATTGGAACTTTACTAGCTCTATGGCTCGATTCTGGAGCTGCTTGATCTTCCGGTCCAATATGCACACCGGATGCACCTGAAAGGCACCTTCTTGCTCCACCTAAATCACATTCCAATCAATGACATGATTAGCATTAGGTATATACTTTTTGAGCAATGATACATGGAATACATTATGAATAAACATTGATGCAGGAAAGAAAAACATGTATGCTATAGGCCCAATCCTCTCTAGGATTTCAAATGACCCACAATAATGAGCTTCCAACTTTGAACAATTTCCCAACTTCAGGGAAATTTTGTTGGCCTTTACTTTCAAGAATACATGGTCACCCACTTTAAATTCTCTGTGAGTTCTGCCCCTATCAACATAGCTTTTCTGCCTATCTTGGGAAGCCTTTAAATTATGTTTTATTTTCAACATTTTCTCTTCCATTTCCCTAAGTAATTATGGCCCAACCACTGCTCTATCTGTTGGGTTGTCCCATCTTACTAATGTGTTGCACCTTCTGCCATAAAGTGCCTCAAATGGGCTCATCTTTAGAGATGTTTCGTACCCATTGTTATAAAAAAACTCTACTAAGTGTAGTTAGTCTTCCTATTTTGATGGTTTATCCATCACATACATCCTCAACATATTATCAACCACTTGATTCACCCTCTCTATTTTTCCATCTGATTTTGGATGATAAGTTGTGCTAAAATTCAAATTTGTTCCAAATCCCTTAAATAATCATTTTAAAAAATTTGATGTAAATTTTGGATCTCTTTTAAACACAATTGTCTTGGGTATACCATGTAGTCGAGCAATTTCTCTCATATAAATTTCAACAATGGTTGTTGCCTTGTGAGTCAGCTTTACTAGAATAAAATGGGCAGCTTTAGTAAGCTTATCCACCACTACCATGATAGAATCATGCTGCTTGTTTGTTCTGGGAAGTTTGGTGATGAAATCCATTGTTACAACTTCTCATTTCCACTCAGGAATGGGTAATGGTTGTATCAAACTAGCTAGGTGTCTATGCTCGTCCTTGACCTTTTGACACTCTAAACATTTGACAATAAAATCAACAACTTCTTTCTTCATGCCTGGCCAATAATATTGGCTCTTGACAGATGCAATAGTTTTCTGATAACCTGGGTGCCCAGCATAAGGTACATTATGCATTTCTCCCAATATCATATTTTTCAATTCCTGGGAATTTGGTACATAAATTTTGCCCCTGTACATGAGAATTTCATCATTTTCTAGCTTATAGTCTTCAATTTTCTGCTGCAAAATACCTTACAATAATTTTGTTATTATTTCCATGTATTTCAAATCTGATTTTGCAGCCTCTAAGATTATGTATTTCAAATCTGATTGGTACATGTTAATGGATGTAGCATGCAACTCATGCACCCTTTTGCTAAGTGCATCATCCACCTTGTTCTCTTTCCCTTTGATATTCTTTATACCAAAGTCATATTCACTCAGAAATTCCAACCACCTTATTTGCCTAGCATTTAGAGTTGGATGTCCAAATAAATATTTCAGACCACTATGGTCTGTCCTCAACTTGAACCTTTTCCCCATGAGGTAGTGACTCCACATATTCAAGGCATGCACTATGGCTGCTAACTCCAAATCATGATTAGCATAGTGCCTTTCATGCTCCTTCAACTTCCTTGATTCATAGCATACAACATACACATTTTGACTAAGGACTCCACCAAGCCCTTCTTTACATGCATTAGTGCATACAATCAAGTATTAATTTGGATAAACAATCCTTAGTATTGAAGCACTTGTTAATAAATGCTTCAAGTGTTGGAAACTCTTTTCACAATCCAATGTCCACTGAAACTTTACACCCTTCTTTTGCAAGGAAGTGATCAGGTGTGCAGTCTTTGACAATCCTTCAATAAATCTCCTATAGTAACCTGCAAGGCCCATGAATGATCTGACCTCTATCACATTCTTTGGCGCTGACCATCCTCTAATGGCCTCAATCTTCTTAGGATCCACTATTATCCCTTACTCTGAAATGATATGTCCCAAATAATGAATTTGCTTCTGATAAAATGAGCACTTGCTCAATTTGGCATACAATTGATGCTCCCTTAATACCTGTAATACCATGCTCAAGTGTTGTTCATGCTCTTCCTCTGACTTATAATATATAAGAATGTCATCAAAAAATACAATGACAAACTTATCTAAGTATTTTTTGAAAATACCATTCAGTAAAGACATGAAGACAACTGGTGCATCTGATAACCCAAATGGCACCACTGTGAACTCATAATGACCATACCTTGTTCTGAAAGAAGTCTTGCTGATGTCTTCTTCTTTAATTCTTATCTGATGATACTCTGACCTAAGATCAATCTTGGAGAATATTTTTTCATCTTTCAACTGATCAAAGAGGTCATCGATCCTTGGCAAAGGATACTTATTCTTCATAGCTACCTTTTTCAACTGCCTAAAGTCAATGCAAAGTCTCAATGTTCCATCCTTTTTCTTCACAAATAATACTAGGGCACCCTAAGGTGACACACTTGGGCGTATACACCCCTTCTTTAGAATCTCTTCAAGTTGCATTTGTAGATCCTTCAATTCTTGTGTACTCATCCTGTAAGGGGTCTTAGATACTGGGGCTACTTCAGGAATTAGATTGATGGAGAAACCAATGTCTCTTTTAGGGGGTAATCTTGGTATTTCTTTAAATACATCTTCAAACTCTTTTAGGACTTCATAATCTTCAATATTTGACACCTTATCTTTAGGTGTCTCTTCCATATGTGCTACAAATATTTGACACCCTTTTTTGTAACTTTTCTTCAGCTGCAATGCTGAAATTTCTCTGACGGTTATTGCCCTGGGAATTCCCTATATTGTCCTTAGGTTCCCTTCCTCATCCAAGAAAATAAATTCTTTATTATAAAAGTCTAGGATACCATGGTGGTGGTCCAACCAATCCATACCAATTAGAAATTCATAGAAACCTAAAGGTATGATGTTCAAATATGCCCTAGTGCTCAGTCCATTCATGTCCATTGGACATGCCTTAACCATCTCATTAATTTTTCTTTTAGCTCCAATAGCCAGTTGCACCAACTAATATTTTTCAAGATTGCTTCTTGTCAAATGAAATCTTTCCACCATCTTAGGATCTATATAATTATTACTAGCTCCTAAATCAATTAAAATAACAATGGTTTGGTTGTTGATCTTACCTTCCACTTCAATCATATGTGACTAAAACTCAGTGTGCGTGTTGTCCAAGGATGCATAGATCCTAGGTAAATTTATTCCCATTTCATCCACTATATTAGCTTGTTGTACATTGTGAACAGTCCTCACTTTTTTACCTCTGTGAGGACAATCTCTATACATGTGATCTCCCCCACAACCCCAACATTGAATAGGTGGCTTCCTTGGTTTTTTCCCCACTGTCTCGGGCATTCTGGGTTTTCTAGAAGTTGGTTGTCCCTAAGGATTATTTCTGAATAATGGTGTCTTAGTCCC
The DNA here is from genome assembly GCA_900067695.1 of Picea abies. Classification (NCBI taxonomy): domain Eukaryota; kingdom Viridiplantae; phylum Streptophyta; class Pinopsida; order Pinales; family Pinaceae; genus Picea; species Picea abies. The sequence goes on from CBVK0100025624.1 coordinate 12,781, forward strand.
CTTCTTCCTTTGTTCCATCTTGTTTTTCTTCATGTCTTCCCAATATTTTTGGAAAGTTGTCCTTCCTTTATGTTGATCATAAAAGAATTTAGCTCATCTTATGGTCTCCTCCAATGTTTTGGGATCATCATATTGTATCTCGTCACTGATAAATGATGGAAACCCACTCAAATACCTTTGAATCTTAACTGGCTCTTCCTTGATGAAAGAAACATACTTTAGCAGTTCTAAAAACCTTCTTTCATATTCATCTATGGTCATACTCCCAAGCTTGAGTTCAAAGAACTCCATTTTCCTGTCATAGTATCTCTTAGTCAAGTATTTCTTTTGAAAATACCTCTTGAATTCCCTCCAACTAACATTTTTCTCATCAATGTGTTGCACATGCACAAATTGGTCCCACCACATGGATACCTTTCCCTTGAGCTGATAGATGGAAATTCTTCTTTCTGCATGTGAAGAATAATTATGCAATTGAAAATACTTCCTCATGCCTAGCAGTCATGTCTCTGCATCTTCATACTTCTTGTGCTCACCATCAACTGTAGGAGGCTTGATTTTGTTCATTTCTCCTTGTAGCTCATCCACCCCAGACCTCCTCTTATGTTTCCTGATAGGGGGTGGAATTGAACTACTGTGTGTTATCCTAGTGGAATGCCTTGGGGAGTGATAGTGATGTCTTCCAACACTTCTTGTTCTTCTCCTCTCATCGTGAGACCTGTGACTTCCTAATTTGCTTGAGTCATTCTCCTTATCCATCTTCTTTTCTATTATGTCCAAACTCTGCATTAACTTTATGTTGAATCCCTCCTGCTGCTCCTTGGCTTTCATAATCCTCTCATTATCAGCTTTATAACTTTGGAAAACCTTTTGCAAACTTTTAATGGTCTCTACCAAGTTCATTCTCTCTTCCTTTCCTTTTCCATGTCCATTTGAATTTGTACCTTCATTACCCATATTGACACACATCCCTCTGATCTCATATTCATGGTTGTAAGCCCCCTATGTAGCTTCCATGATCCTTAAATCTGTATTGATCTTGTTCTGATCTAATTGTTGTTAACTCTACAAAATGTGCAACCAACAAAACTTGTTAGGATAAATAATTTAACAAATTCATGAAATTATGTACAATTTTGGTTCAATATGCATCATAATTATTTCTTATGATTCCCTGAAAAATTGAATTCCTAGATGAATTTTATGGATGAATAATTATATTCTACTATCCAAGACCTTTCCAACGCTTGCTTCCATGCTCAATTCTGAGTCTTGAGAAGAAAGTAATGGCTATTTGAAAATTGTCCATTAATTCTTTTGTTCACACTTCAACTTGGTGCAAATCTGCGATGTAATTATGAATATTTTCACCTACTCCATTGGAGTTTTAGTAGGATCTCAATTGTGTTTCTTCATATACATATTTTGGACAATCTGTCCAAGTTTCATCTCTTTCTGGGTTCTGGGTTGCTAGTTACATCCTGTTGAAGTTCTAGGCCAATTAGTGTTTTTGGTATGGAATGCTACAGGTACCTTATGTGACATCTTAAACATTTTTAACATGCCCATAATTTTAATTCAGCTCCAAGACTTTGTTCTATGGTTCAATATATTTCCATAGACTTCTCTTGTTCTTCAATCTGATTCCGGAGCATAAAGTTATGGCCCTCCAAATTTAGTTGGGTCTTAAACTTTACCCTCCACTATTTGTCCTGTAACTTACTCATAAAAGCTTCATTTGACAAAAAATTTACACCATTAGAAAGCTCTCTCCGGGCTCTTTCATTTAAGCTGTAGAGACAAAGTGTATCTTGGTACACTCACTCCATTCTCATGGTTTTTGAGTAGCTAAAAACGTTTTTTAGGGCCTCAAAAACGTGCTGCAAAAAGATGATATTCAAACAGTATAAAATGTCGCAGAAATTCACTGGTTTTCTATTGTTGTAGACCATCCAAACAACTTCGCGCACACAAATTTGAAAATGTACACCCATATTTAGCATGCGCAGCAACACCATAAGGTAGCTCATGCTCTGTGTACCTATAACCAATGTGGATCACTTCTATGTCGCGCCAATATCTAGTGCAAACTACTTTTGTGTCGCACGCCAATATCTACCATGCACAATTTTGGTTTATGCACTAATAACTGTTGCACACAATTTTTTTGTCGCATGCTAATATAATGTGCGCATTGCACTCTACGCGCCGTACCATGCCAAAGTTTAGTACGTTCCCACCGTGCACCATTAATTAAATCGTCGCGCGGCAGGAATATTTAGCCTACATGCATTGCATACCAACATTGCGTGCGCACCAACAAAATTCCTCTGCACTCTACCAATACTCAGTGCACACACCACGCACGTCAATATTATGTGTGCGCACACTATGCATGCCAATATTACGCATGTGCCACCCAATCCACACCGTGCAGTGCTAAATTTAGTGTGCACATCCATGCACTATTATTTTTATGTATTTCACTAGCTCTGCTCCGCGCAACGCCAAATTTAAGTGTGCACACTCACGCACCGTTATTTTTCGTGCATTATCAATTCAGCATCGCGGAATGCCAAATTTAAGTGCACACACTAGTGCACCATTATTTTTCGCGCATTACCAATTATGCATTGCGCAGCGCCAAATTTAAGTGCGCATACCCATGCACCATTATTTTTCGTGCATTACCACTCTGCACCGTGCAACGCCAAATTTAAGTGCACACACCTGTGCACCAATATTTTTCCTCGCATCCCAACTTGTACTCCGCAGCACCAAATTTTAGCGCGCGCAGCCACGCACCCTTATTTTCCACACATCACAAGCTTTTCACTGTGCATCACGCATTTTAAGTGCACAGACCTATGCACCTTCATTTTTCTGTGCATCAATTCCTCGTGAATTCCGCTGCAGAAATTGGGGATTTTGCTAAATGTTTCCCAATTTTCACCATGAAAACTCTGCAACTATGAAATTTGTTCAGTTTCACTATGATAACACCAATTCAACCTCTGCAACAACAAATCGTTGCTGGTTGACATTCCTGGAACAATTTTTTCCCAAACTCAATTCACGAATTGAGAATTTTAATCAACTAATCTCGCTCCATCTGTCATGGCTTTCTTGTAACTTCAAATTCAACCAATTCCATGTCTGAATTTGCTAGAACATATATTAAATTAAGAATATCTCACCACTTGGCCAAATTTATCAAATTTCCCATGAATTTAACAACATAAATTGGGGCTTTTCCCAATTCCACGCAATTGCTTCTGATTTTTACCATGGACGCACTGTAACTTGAAATTTGGCCACTTAGAAATCAATTCTCTGTGAAATTTTGCTTCAATTCAACTTGCTCGGCCCATCCAGGCTCAGTGTTGAAAACTAGAGCTCTGATACCATATTGTAGCATCCCCAACATCCAATTGGTCTATGCCACATAAATTTTTTGAACTGTATACAAAATTAAAACATATAAAAACTTTGCAAATGCACAGATTCTGTTGGCAACGGAAGTCACTCCTGGATTGCAGCAGAAGCAGAGCCCGACGCCCATCAGTTTTATGTCACGGTAGTTTTGAATGGGTGATCAAATGGGTAAAGACTCGGGAAGATATCACTCTAACTCAGGGACTGGGTCCGTCATATAAGGAGCAAAGGAGGTCTTGATCTAACTTCAGTCAGTGGGTTGACTTGAAAATGAGCAGGTTGAAGACTTGGTGAGAGGGGTGGACAAGCTACCTCAGGAAATAGACCTTTCAGTAATTTGTAGAAGAAAAACTCTGAACTTGAGATCCTCTTGGTTCAGGGTTTCAAGAAACTAAAAAGGGGACTCGACTGGATTCTCCAATTCCAAGTCATTCAACGTTAGGAAAATCACAAGGACCGATTACAGACAATGCGACTGTTACAGTGATCCAATTCTACATCATCCTATAACAGTTACAACTCGACTGGATTCTCCAATTTCGAGTCGTTCTGACACAGTGTCAACAAAGACGTGAAAGAATCTGACATTCATAAGACAAGAAGTCTCAAAAGTCCATGCATAACCAGAACAACAATGCTTCATTAAAGTTTTACAACTGGGAGCCTCGCTCAACCATCGATCTTTACAAAAATGGAAAAAATGCCTACATATACTCTTCCCCATTTTGCCCAGCAGAGGCATCTCCTCAATCACATCTGGCCTGCATTCTACTGTCATACGTTACCTTAATTCTTCATGGCTCGCGCCATGGGGGTAGTTGAGCCTTTAAATGTTGAATTGGCGTGTGCAGGCTTCCCTTACGAGTTGGAGACTCAGCGCGGCTTCCATGGAAAGAATTAGTACAGAGGACCATCTCAGGTGGACCTTCAGTCGGGACGTCCATACCCTGTAATTAATGAGTGAAGCGAGGCTTCAACCACCTTATCTCTTCTTCATTTATCCTCAAGCTGGCATCGGGATTTAGATCACATTGAATCAGTGCCTGGAGAACACAACGCCCCCTCTCTTGAATCTTAATTAGGCGCCTTTGGCCTCTCTGTCAGAGTGCTTTCGGCGTTTTGGGGTTCGCGGATGAGAAAGGATTAGGATTTTTCTCCTTTAAAGTTGCGATGGGTGAAATGCCGAGAGGGCCTAACGGTTCCCACGCGTTCCCCACTGATTTGACGACTCTGAACTAACCCGGTAATACTGTGGGCCCGAGCTTCGATGCTTTCGGCGCTATCGGGGTTCGGGGTTTCGAAATGTAAAGTGGCGAGGAGCGCTTATAGCTTGAACTCCCGAACACCGATACGGCGAGGATGCGTGTCGCGTGTGTCTGGAGATGAACGGTCGGGAAAGCATCTGTCATTTAATAGGGGGCCGCCCTCGTCCACAGGCTCACTTGATATAACCTGGGGCTAAGACTGTGGGCTCGGCGACCAAAGCGCTTTTGGCGTTTCGCTGATCGACACTTTTAAGTGCAATGAGCTGAGAGCTCCCTGTTCCCCGAAACACCGATCACCGATGCACCGACTGGCTGCCACCTGTCCCAATTTGATTGGACGATCCAGATTTTCTTTGAACCATTGGTGCTCCCTCTTGCTAAATCTTGGGCAACTCGATAGCCCCGAATACCCAATGACCGTCGATTAACTTTGTAGGTGGATCTCGACCGCCGACAGCAAAACTTCGCCCACTCGCTTGACTCATCACTAGAAGAAAGGATCCTCTCGTGCCGCGCTTGGGCGCTTCCTGTGTCACCATGCAGACCTGGGTTCTTTGTGTCCAAGACCGAAATAATCGCTAACAAATTCATACAAAATAATAATAAAAATACACATGCAACACACACAGGAAAAACCTATAAAAATAAACTCATACATAATAATGAAACATGTAATTTAACACACAATTAACACTTATCTTGGTAAAAATATCACCAACTGCGTGAATACCTTCCACGTTCCTCCCAACGTTAGACCACACTACTCAAAACTCTCAACGGTGGGTCACCCTCGAGCTGGGACTAAACTCCACCTGGGTAAAGGAATTTCTAACCAGGCTGATGTATCTCAGACAACAGGAAAAAAACTGTCACAGGTGCCAACTCGAACTAACAACATACAGTCCCTCATTCCCCACATGCATGTCCCACCCCAGGAAGTGTGCCCCTTCTCTACTCAACATACCCTCGATTGCTCCACTTCCTTTCTGGGGCTTTAGAAATAGGCCGGACAGGAAGTCTCAAAGCCCTGTAGCTGTAATTTGGCACCTTCGGGAAATCAATTCCCAACAATTCTCTCACCTACAGAGAATTTCTCACGGGCCTGACAACCCACCTCTTCAATATCCCACAGGACTGACAACCCGCTTCTTTAGTCCAGTTCCTAAGATAACGAGGTATAGGTACAGGTACAGGTACGAGTATGGGTATGGGTACAAGTACAATCATAGGAAGGTACATATGACAGTTGAACAAGTGAGTGCGTGATGATGGAATGATGGAAAAATGAACTAAGTCCAAACTATATGTATGCATGTTCCCAACTTGACACTTGTCATGTTGAGAACTACTTTGGCCCACTTGTCCCCATCCTTAGAACTTAGGATAAAATAATTATCCATACTTTATACTTTAAGGAATATTAATATAATATTCATTTTTGGCTTAATCTCCCTAGCTTAGCCCATTATCCTTAACTTTTAGTCCCCTTTCCCTAACTAGTGGAGTTTAGTCCCCCATACTCTTTTACATGGTTGGTCTGCCACAGTGATGTGTTTTTCATTAATATTTGCATGTGATTACATTTACATTTATATTACAGATATACTATCCTTTCTACATCTCGGCTCACCAGCCTCAAAACACAACATATACACAAAGGCTCTCTGGCCTCAAAATCATGCGCACTTAAGTTTGTTGCACGTAGTATCCTGGAATGTGCAGACTTCATCATTTTAGTGCGCAATACATGTGCGCACTATACCATGGAAGGTGCACGCAAAATGATATCAAACAACTCACCAGCTTAAGTACATTTGTATTTACATTTACAGTTGGGGTTCGGCCTAGGGGTATTACTCTAAATGTATCTGAATCAAGATCCTTTTATGTCATGATAAATGGGGAAATGTGGTCTGAAACAATTACCATGATGAGGAATTATTATGCAGTAGAGCTAACATTTGAAAGTTAACAGAGCAGTGGAATGGTTACAGATTTAGTTGTATGCAGACAAGCATACACAAAATACCAAAAACTAGAGAGCTACAACTATGTGAACTTCGTTATTCATTGATCCACCAAACATGTTTATTTATATATGGTTTATTTTCTCTGGAAGGCGCTGGAGAAATTTGGAGAATCTTTTACATAGAACTGTCACAAAATTTTTGGAGAAGACTTGTCATGAAAGTTTTGGTTAATACTTCACCTACCACATTTTTTGCTAGTTATTATAGGGAGTAATTATCTTTTAACACTCCCTCTTAATTACGACTGCTAACAATACTAACTATTATAACTTTACATTTGACAATGCCTCCATAGGCTTACAAAATTCATAATGTGTTGGCCTACTGGTCTAAGTCTCAGCTAGGCTTACATGATATCAACTCAAAAACTTGATTTACATCCTATGTTGGCACAACTTGTTCTATGCTCTACAACTTTTTTCTTTCTTTTGCTCCAAAATTTCTCTCCTATATATCTTTTCTTCTTCTTCAGCTTCAATGTTACACTAGTCGTCTTCTTCAATATTTCATCTTCTACATATGCTTGTACTTCGACTACTGCTAACTGAACATTTCTGTCAAACTTTGTAAGATCAAGAACATCTTTATTTTGTTTCATTTCCTTTTCCAATGCCACAACAACTTCAACACCTTCAATGATTTCCTTCATTGTTTCTTCTTCTATTGCAATTGTGGTATGTTTTTCATACTCACTTTCATATTTGGGATTTGCAAGCCATTCCTCGGGAAATGCCATTTTAGCATAAAATTCACCATTCATTATATCTTTGTCCATGTCTTCAATAGCGTTTATTTTTAGATTCTTCTTACATTTTGCTACTGTTGCACAGGCAGTTTCACTTTCTCCTTCACCTTTAATTTCATCATCCACATGTGTATCTACAATATAGTGGGTTTCACTTTCAACCTCTGCATCTTGTGCAAATTCTTCAACAACTGCAGTCTCTAGGTCTTGTTTATCTTCTTCTACTTCAGCAGGTTCTTCAACAACTTCTCCAATTATTTTTGCAATGTCAAATTCCTCTACTATCATTCCATCATCAACTGCAATGCTTTGTGACTTAACTTGATGATGATTGGTGTTGCTCCACCTTTCACTGTATGCCATCTCTAATATATCCCAAGCTTCTTTGGACCTGGTTGCTACTACAACTTTGGGAAGAATGCTCTCATCCAAGCCTTGTTGAATGAGAAATAATGGTGCAACATCATTCTTCTTATTTGTTATGAGCCGATCCTTCTGCTCTTGAATCAACTCTTCATATGTTTTTTCATTTAAGGGTTCTTCAAACCCGTTCAACACAATATCCCATAGATCATCTATACATAGTCTAGTTCTCATCTTAGTAGCCCAAATACCATAATTTTTACCAGAGAATGTGAGAAGAGCATGATAACTATTGAACATATCCATTAGTTCACAACAACATGGAACAATGTAGTGTACTAATTTACAATTTGTGCTCTATAAACACACACTAATAAAGAGCTACAACTCCCAAAAGATATTGCACATCCATGTGAAATTGTGGATAAAGAGTTACAACTCCCAAAAGATATTGCACATCCATGTGAAATTGTGGTTTTTCCATTCAATGAAATCAAAGGAAATCATGCTCAATGGATGAATTAAGGGGACGTTGTTTTTTAGTCAAAGGCAATTTAACACTTTTGTTATTTATGGTCTTATTTATAAAAGTTGAGCATGGATGCCTTATTGTAAGGAGTTGGAAGCTAAAGAAACTCGATATATGCTTAAGATAATTTTTGTTAAATAAGACAGAATTGTAAAAGGAATATTTTACCTATCATCTCATATTGGAAAGAGGTTTGTAAGGTTGGTATATAATTGTACAAGCTTGCTTTTTATCTTTTGTATTCAAAATTTTGTGGCTAAGTTTTTATTTGAAGATAAGATTTTAGAGCAAAATATTTTGGGGTATGTTAAGTGGTATTCACATATTTTTATTGTTGTTAAAGTGTGGTTAAAGCTTTTAAGAAATGATGATTTTTTTTCAGGAATATTTGTTTGAAATTTTGTTAGAAATTATTAGATTTGTAGATTTGAATGATTATTTTTGTATAATTTAAATGTTCTAGAGTTTTTCAGCATGCTAAATCCATTTCTATATTTAAAAATAAATTTTGAATAACAAAAAATAATAATTCTTATCAATTTTTATCACGCAATAAAAAAACCATTTCATAAAACAACTAACCAAAGCGTTTGAAAAAATGGAAGAACAACTCTCACCACTCTCTACTCTAGCGACCGACAGTGACTTTGGTGGCATTGCGGCCTTACTGATTCCTAGCGAACAACTCAACCTCCCAAAACCTATTTGATTCAAAATAGGGCTTGCCTTTACCATTAGGAGTAGGTCAAATGTTACCTGTCCTTGTGCATAATATATGCATGCAAAATTGCCACAGGATCAAACCCTTTGGCATCTTCTCCACTTGGAAGCAGATCGGTGGCTATTCTGCAGTCCAGGGGCTCTCCCTTCACAGCACAGTGACTCTTTGTTTAGCGCACAGCTCTTCCTGTAAGTTGCGGCCTCCTCACGAACTCTGCGTCCTCCTCTCTGGCTCCGCGGATCCTCAGCAATTGTCACCCTCGGCTCTGATACTAGATTGAAAGTCAACAGAGCAGCGGAATGGTTACAGCTTCAGCCGTATGCAGACAAAAATACACGAAGTACCAAACACTGGAGAGTTACAGCTATATGTGAACTTCGTTATTCGTTGATCCACCAAACATGTTTATTTATACATGGTTTATTTTCTCTGTTCCTGTTATCACCCCATAATTTATGGGAATCATCTTATGACTTGGATATTATCTACATCTGGTGATTTGGTTCACAAATGATATTGCATTCTTCAAATAATTTGTGAAAAAGAAAATAAAAAAGAAAAAGAGAAAAGAGGGCAGAAAAGAATTGAAGCAAAAGCCCCAAGCAATAATAACAATTTGGTCATACCTTTCAAGCATGACCTAGTTCTTTTAAATTTTCAATGCTGTTAGGTTAGTGAATGCATCTGATCATACTGTATAATCTTGATCAGATAGCCCCTAGGTTAGAATTAGTGAATGCATCTGATCAGACCATCTAATCCTGGTCAGGTAACCCCTAGGTTAGAATTAGTGAATGCATGTTCCCATGGTTTGTTTATACTTGCCATAATCCTCTGTTCCCAGAAATTTGTCTGCAGGGAATATTACAGGATCTGCAGGGAATCTTACAGGATATTGGACAGTTGACTGCATTAGTTAACTTGTAAGTAGAATTCTAATTTTATGTGTATCCCCTATGTAAGCGTTACATTCTGAAATCATCACAGTGAAAAGTTGAAGAATACAACAAATACGCATGGCCTTTGTAAAATTCTTCCTCTCGCCTGCGATTATGTAAAATAGAGTTCGATGGTGAGGCTTATGAAGGAAACATAATTAGTCTTTGAATATTATATCGGTAGTGGCATTCATCCATTATTGGTGAAATTAGCAGGTCACTTGACAATAATCATCTGGTCGGACCCTTGCCACATTTCTCCAGTTTAAGCATTTTGGAGAGATTGTAAGTGTTTCTTCTAAACATAAACCCTCTCTTTGTGGTTTCTTATTGTTGATCCAGTTTTATGGTCATTTCAAAGAAAACTGCTACCATTTGATTTGCTTGTTGTGCAGACATCTACAAAACAACAACTTGAGTGGTAGTCTCTCTGAACTCAAAAACCTTAAAGAGTTGTATGTTCATATCCTGCTTCGTTTTCCAACTCCTCTAAACGGAATTTTAATTACTAATATCATATAACAATCATTTTTACCATCATCACAGGTTTATACAGAACAATAATTTCAGCTGTGTAATTCCTGGTCGGCTTCTCGACAAGATTTCAATGAATGTCGAGTAATATAATATATTACATTTTATTTCTTTGTATTCACTACAAATTCCCATTGTCATATGTAGAAGTTGTGATTTTTCTTTACCAACTAAGTAAGGAATGTCGCAGACAACAGTAATACCTAAACGGTTGAAACTTTATAAAATCTTACTGCATCAGTTTCACGAGTTCAGTGAAAATCTATTCATTTGGTGTGTTGCAGATACTTTGGGAATCATTATCTTTATATGTACAAGGACGGGGATTGTATTCAATAAACCGGAAATAATTCAAGAAAGACCAAAGTGAGTCTTATTCTCGGAATAACTATAAGTGGTGGCTTAATAATTGTTTTTGCTTTGATGGCGGGTATTACTGTGTACGGCCCCTCAGTGAAGGCCAGGAACTTAAATTCAGGGAAATACAGCGGCTCAACGAAGGTCAGGAACTTGAATGATTTAAATGATTTTATATATTTGATTAGATTTAAATAAGATAAATCGTTGTTAACCATATCTCCCATTTCTGTTTGAAGGACTGCAATACCTGCACATGTGTTGCACTCCATTGATAATTCAAAGGCATGTGAAGACCTCCAACATCCTTCTCGACAGGGATTTGAATGGAAAAGTGTGCGATTTCGGTCTCTCAATGATGACAATGGATAGGAAGGCTCAAAGAACTATGTGGGGATCAAAGAAAACCCTGGCAAAATAGTGGAAATCATAGACAAGAAGATGGATGGAAACTATAACATGAAATCAATCACTATTATTGTCAACCTAGCGCTCAGATGTGTTGAGGCGACAACATCGTCAAGGCCGAGCATGAGTGAGGTAGTAGGAGAGCTGAAAGAGGCTTTCATGTATGAGAAAGTAAAGCTAAAGGAGGTTCTAGTTGCCAAGCATAGAGATTCGAGGAGTGGGGTGACAATTCAAGTGGGAAGATGATGAGTTCAAATGTTAGTGATATCCATTCAATAGGTAATGTAGACTGGTAAAGCAAGTCCAACCAATATTGATTCGTCGAATTTACTCTATATCGACTTGGTCAATATTTTAATTATGTATTTTAATATAACACAGGTGGCTCGTGAAATTAATACAATATTTTGTAATAGACCAAGTACATCTTTCTTTATAGCGTTCAAAGAAATTATAGAAACCATTAATGACCATAAAATCAAAAGAAAGGGTACTACATGCTTGCACAATTGAGTACATTTATTTGTCGTAAGTAGGGTACTTATAGACAACATCTGATAGTGTCTCATTATGATATGTCATGGGGTGGCCATGTTGAGTGAGGAAGGCGCCCATAACATAGTCTAAAGCATTTGTCTCCATCTCAAAGGGTTGATGTAGGTTCGATAATGAAAATACTAGGGATAAGCACAAGATTTACTTCAAATCATCGAAAACTTGTTGTTGGGATAGACCCCACAAAAATTTTACCTTACCACCACCCTTGGTTACTTGGCTGAGGGCCCATGCGATATGAGAGAATCCTAACACGAACCTGCGATAGAAATTGGCAAGGCCCAAAAAGCTTCAAAGCTCAATGAGTGTGGTTGGGGCTGGCCAGTCACGGATGACCTGGATCTTGGCTGGATCTACATGCACACCATGTTGATCAATGTTTTAGCCTAGGTAATGGACCCTATCCATGCTGAAGGAGAATTTTTCCAAGTTGGCATATAGATTATGTTGCCGCAGGGTGTACATAAACTGTTGAATATGCTACAAGTGTTCTACCCAAGTCTTGTTGTAGATGATGATGTCATCTAGATACACCACTACAAAATTATTGGTGAAAGGTCGTAGAATATCA
>CBVK0100025663.1:0-10428 GCA_900067695.1 Picea abies
TTTGAAATGACAGACTTAGGCTTTTGCATTATTTCCTTGGCCTCCAAGTTTTGCAAACCAATCAAGGAAATTTTATTTTCCAGTCTAAATATGCTTGTGACCTTCTTCGTCGCTTTCACATGGATGATTGTAAACCATCCCCTTCTCCCTTCCAGTCTGGAGTCAAGCTTACTGCCACCTGTACTTCTCCTGAAGTTGATGCCACCCTGTACCGTCTGTTAGTTGGTAGCCTCTTATACTTGACTCATACCCATCTTGATCTTTCCTTTGTTGTTGGTCTTGTTGCTCGGTATATGAAAACACCCCATGAAATCCATTGGAAAGTAGCTAAAAGTATACTTCTCTATGTCTGTGGTACAATTCAGTTTGGGATACATTACAGTTCAGGGGGGACTCCATTATTGGTTGGTTTCACTGATTCAGATTAGGTTGGCGACCCTGATGATCAGAAGTCTACTGTAGGTTATGTTTTTATCCTTGGTTCAGGACCTGCCACTTGGGCCTGTAAGAAACAACATGCTATTTCACTTTCTTCAACAGAAGCAGAGTACCGAGCAACGATAAATGCAATTCAGGAAGCCTTGTGGCTTCGAAAGATCCTTTCAAAGTTTGGATTCCAGCAACAACATCTGACTAGACTTTGGTGTGACAATTAGAGTTCCATCAGTATTGCCAAACACCCAGTTCAACATCAGCGTAGCAATCACATCGAGCTACACATTCACTTCATCAGAAAGCTCATTCATGATCAAGTTATTGAAGTGCTCTTTTTCCCTATAGAAGATCAAGTTGCAGACATTTTCACAAAGTCTCTTACAAAAGTGAAGTTTTCCAAACTTCGATCTATTTAGGAGTTCAAGAAGTTGTCATTAAGGGGGGATATGATCTAATGCCTCCTTCCTTCTCCTATTGTGTCACTATTGTAAATCCTTCAATCATATTCCAAGTTGTTCTTAAGGGGGTATGTTAGGATATTTAAACACTTAGGAGTTAGTTAAGATCTACTTGGTCTAATGTGTCGTTAGGTAAAAGCGTGTTTCTTTAGTATGCATTAATATGCATTTGTAGTTAGGAAATCCGATGGTCATGATATGTTCTCGACATAAAGTGATTCGACGGTTCATACTCTCCTCGATCTTAACGACCATTGATCTATGGCTTAACACCCGATTGGTCCATGATCTCTATTTAAAGAGTATGGAGGGTCCTTTGCCGATGATCGATTGTGAGAAAATCTCTTGTAAAATATCTCTGTAATCTTATTCTTTTACATTAATAACCTACTCCAAGTGGCCACATTGGCTGGGGTCATGGATGTTTCCCCGTAGGGGTTTTACCATGTGAAAACATCAGTGTGTTGATCTTTGATCTGGTTATCTAAGTGGTTACTGAAGGTGTTTGTCCTCTGTTGGAATACCTTTGTTGTCAAACAACCCTTTAAGGGATTCCTCATCTACCTTAATGAAACGATCGAACTCGTTCCTGAAGACAACTAGTGCTTTGGCATTCCATAGTTGTAGGGGTAGATCGGGGAGAAAAACCCAGAGGTGTCACCTTTGTAAATAGTCCTTCATGAGGTAAAAAATGACAATCCACCTCTTTAGCATGAGGCTCTCACCATCTAATACCCATGTCTTCTCTAAAACTCATACAATGTCTTCAAGATATTTAAAAACTAAGCCAAACTAGCGCCTAGTTAGTATGTCTAGTTTCGATGAGTAACCCAACATCAAATCCCAATTAGCACTAATCCACTTCAGTAAGCTCTGTCTACTTAAATTTTTGTAGGAGACTCTCCCAACCATGCACAGAGTGACAAGTTGCATGACTCTTCCTGCCCAACATCACCCCTTAGAATCATACTGGGCTTTGATTTGTTGAACTTCCACGACCATGTCACTGGTCCCCTCCCTCGTCATCTACTACTGCCTTTCCCTCATCTTTTAGGAAGTGAAACCCTTTCTGTGTAGTCTCGACAACTTGCTGGAAAATGTGGAAGAGCTTATTTATGAATCTGTTTGCCTCTACAGTCGGGAGATAGGTATAAATGGAGTTGTGTAACTGGCGAAAAGTTAGTACCAACCTCTTTCACTACATTGAAATCTGAAGCATTCACCTTAACATTCCTCCATCCAGCTAAGGACCTTAACTCTTTGTCTAATTTGAAGAGATCGACACTATTCCAAATGACCTCGTCCTCGACACCCATAAAGGTGTTGACCTTCACTACCACAAAGATCCAACCAAAAGAGCTAGACGATATTGAGGAATTTAACAACCTCTTCCACTCATAGATGTGGGTGAAGGGGACTCTGTTACATTTCATTGTTTACAATGGTAATTAGAAAAACTTGATATTGATATAGTTCATCAATAGGTATAATTTGTTGACAAAGCCACACCTATATCCATACACCATCAATTATTTGAGATAGGGATGCGAAATATGCATCAATCAACAATGTCACCTTCATTATTGCATCAAGCCCTTGAATATAAGATACTATGTGATGTTGCCCCCTTAAAATTTGTCGTGTTATCTTAGGACAACCCTATATGTAGAAGCATCACGTTGTTTACAAATCTAGGCCTCGTATTGTCATTGTTACTCTAGGAGGTCATTTCTATAGGGTAACAGAGGGAGTTCCAACTACTATAGTCTCTTTGATCTTAATGAAGTAGTGTAAGAAGGTAATATCTTACATTAGGATAGTTGTCGTCTTCATGATTTAATCAAAATGTAAATGTGATATCATTGGGACTGCCACAAACTCTGCATAGGCTATCTCTACACATCAAAAGAAAATGGATAAGGCAATGAAACAATACATAGATATCTTTGCTTCATCTACAAGGGTGTATTTGCACCACCAGGTCAAACATCCAATTGATTTAATACCTTGTGCTCCTTTATTTAATGGCCTAGTATACCCACACTCTCTTCTCAAGATTAAATAAATCAAATTCTATATTCAATATCTCATCCAAAGCGACCACATTCAGTTGAGCTCCTCACTTTGTAGGAGCCCAACTATATTGGATCAAAAGAAGGATGGGACATGGAGATTTTTTGTTGATTATGGAGCTCTGAAAAAATCAAAATCAAGAACTAATATCCAATTCTCCATATTGATGATATTCTTGATCATCTTAAGGGTTCCATGTTTTTTAATAAGATCAGATTGTGACAAACAAGGTGAAATCTTTCTGGTAAAGAACCCAATTTACCATTCAAAGACAAATCATATTGATGTTCAATATGACAGATATGGTTGGAGAAAAGAAGGTGTTGTTGGAGAAGGTTGACACTTTGAAGAATGTTGCAGATTCATTGGCAAATTTTGTGAGCATTGAGGAGTTCTCTTAATGTAGAGAGATAATGGGCATTGTTGCCCTGAATTGTTGACAATGGAATCTTGTGACCCCCTGTATGAAAAGAAAGCAACAAGGGGGAGAATGTTGGGTATGTGTTATATTATTTGCATGTGTGTGGGAGAGAGCATTAGATTTGATGATTACATTTGACAATCTCATCACCCGATTTTCGCTGTTTTTAGTAGTTTTCTAAATTAATCTTTGGATTAAGAGATTAGGGTTTGGTAGCTACATAATACCTTAAATATTGTATATATTTTATTGTGAATGTTGAAATTAAGACAAAGAGTAGTTGAGAGGTGCGACACCAAGGAAGGATGGTTTTCTCTAGGTTAATGGTTTCTAACATAAATCATTGTGTACTATGTATATGAACCATTGACTAATTTTTGTTTTTCTTAAGAATTTGTATGCATTTATTTACTTCATAGGTTTGAAAATTACATGTAACTCTACCCATTGCATCTACAAAAGAAGAATCCTCCCATGCTTAGACCACGGTTTATAGAGAAACCAAATTTATTTAAAGGATCCAACACATCCAACAATAAGTTCATGATATTTTAATAAAAGCCAATGCCGACTATAAGTAGTGAGATGATTAATAATAGGCTCCACACAAGTTTCAGGTAGGAGATAAGGAATCATTTCATTTTCAGAAAGAGCACCTCATGAGACCCCATCAGAAGGTCCACCCACTTTGATATGGGCCTTACACAATCACCAAGGCTATGGATGAGAGTTATTTTGAATCAAGTGATCCCCCTGTTATCACCTATTATGTTCTTTTAAGTCTCATCTCTCATCTCTTATTTTCTCCATTTCAATTTTTTTTGTATAAGCTATAAATCCTAATCATTAGTTTGATTAAGAGTTCAAAATCTTATTAAGGGGGTCAAATTAGTATTATGATGACATCATATGTTTGTAAGACTGTCCTATGACATTATTTAAAGTTTTAAATCCTTTCATCAAAGGTCATATGTCATGTCATAACTTTTTTATCGTCATTACTAAGTTAGATAATGACTTTCAAGTCATTTTCATTCCAAATATGCAAAAGGACAGTTTATGCAAGGAACTATAGGAGCTTCCACGTATCCCTGCTTCATCATCACACATATGGTTGGAGTGAATTTGAGGATGTGGATCATCCTACTTGCTGAATTAAAGTCTCAAAGCGGTTATAAAGTACCTAACCACATCATAGCATGCAAAGGTGGCGGTACTTTCAGTTGTTTGTACCTGTTACCTAGGATGTCACGCGAAGGTTTTTTTTTAAAAGGCAATTTTCTTAATCTGGTGTTTTATCTATTTTTAGAAGATTCAAATTACAGCTGGTAAATTTAGACTTCCTCCTTATAGCCAACAAATCCCCTATACTTCTCGACACAATAGGCATATCCATTTTCTGTAGTGAAGAGTCCAACCTTCTGGTTGTGACAAGTAATATGGGTAAAGGTGGACAAGTGAATAGAAAAGAACCTAAAGGGCTCGAGATTATGGAAGCATATGAAGAGAACAAACATATTTTTGATTGGGCTCGTTGGTATTTGTACTGCACCAAACTAGATGGTTATCACTATGTTGTAGCCCGAGCATTTGCTAAAGGTTTTAATGGACAGAGGGTCTGAATTGCAAACCTGGTTATGCAGGTTACAAAAGAGTCCATAGAAACAACTTGTAACCTCCCTAATGATGGATAAAAGTGGTTTAAAAACAAATTAATTATAGGAGGGGATGTAAATCAGTTCTTGAAACCTAAACATAGAGATCCCAAATGGGTCAAGGGTATTCCTAGGGATTGGATTGTTGATGAATGGATGGAAGCCTTGCTAATTCTTAAATGTTACATCACATGTGAAGGACACTATTCTATTGTGTTTTTGTTTCATCTCTGATTCCTTCTTCACTTGTCAGGAATCAAAAGGATGAGTCTACCATATTACTTCTTAAGAGATCTAAATAAGATGGCCATGAAAATTCAAGCAAACCCTAAGACCCCTCATCATGGAATTTATCATCAAGGATTAATTAAGAAACTTATTAAAGTTGATATGGGAAAATTACAGAGGACTTGGGATCAATTCTTGATCCAGTTGCATCCTCCTCCCACACAATTGCATGATAAAGTTGTTGAGCCTAATCAAGAAGCTTCACCCAGTGCAAGTCAACCAATCATTCCAAGGAAGGGTAAAAGAGAAGCCTATTTAAATATTTCATATGAGCCAATGGAAGCTACTTCAACTAGCCTGCAAGCAGATGAAGGGTATTCTCATATCCTAGGTAGAGGTAAGAATCCATTTCCATATGCCAAAAAGACTTATTCTAAAGGAACAAAAGGTTGGAAAAACCTAGGTTAATGAAGGAATATCAAGAACCTGAAACAACAAAAGAATTTGTAGATATTGTACAACCTAAATATCATTCCTCATATATCAATCTCCTCTGAAGACGATGCTTCTATATATAAATTTTTGATAAGAAAAAGGAGCACTAGGCCTAGAAATAAATTTAGGTTGAAATCCAAAGTAATTTATAACCTTGCCATTAAAGATAAGGTTATCATTATTGATGAAGATTATGGAAATCCAGAAGAGGAGTTATCAACAAGCAAGAAAATTCCTGTAACTAATCCTGAAAGGAATAAGTATAAGAAGGGAGGTCTGACAACAAACAAAAAGACTCCTATAGGAAAAGACAAAGCTTCTGCAAGAAAACAGAGTAAAAAGAATAAGAAAGGCCCAAACCCTACGATCAAATATGAAGGGGTTAAGCTCAAGAGAATAAAAAATCATTCTCAAACCAAGAATACAAGAAATAACAATTTGGATTTGTTGGCAGAAGCAACTACATCGGTTTTTCAAGGAGAATTTGCAGTTTGAGAATTTCACCTTCAATGAAAGTCCTAAATTTTGACTAAAAGATGATTGATAATGGAAAAACCTTTTTGTTTCGTTGTATTTAAGATACCATTCCTCTTTTTGTTATGATTGGTTGTAACCTGGGCAAGGAAAGGCTTTAAAAATGTTCAAAACTAGTTTTTTGTATGACACTACAGGAAGTTCCCGTAGTTTGATACACAGGAAAATATTGGCGCTACAGGAACACCTGTAGTAGGCGTTTTTGCAACAAATATAAAACAAATTCATATTTTCGTAATGGATAAAGGTTGTAAACAAGGTAAGTACCTTATGGATCATTAGATGGAGTAAGACACCTTTTCTGTAGATCTACAGTCTATCTTGGGATACGATGATTCTGCAGATAAGTTATCATTGTTAAGTTGTCAAAGTCTTGATTCGAGTGGATCATTGAAGATCAAGAATATGTTGGAAGGATAAAGAGAAAGATGTAGTGTAATCATCCAGGTGGAAAGAAAGTCAACCAAAGAGATTTTTCTATGCAAGGTTGTTGCCTTAATTATAGGTTCATTTTTGTAAATTGTTTATTGTTTTGTATATCAGTAGATAGAGGCAAAAATTCACCTTGAGCACCTGTAGGGATTAGTTTTGATGTGTCCCTGACTATTAGGTTGAACATAAAAGTATGCAGCCAATGTAAAACACTATATATTGGATAAAGTAGAAAAAAAGAGGTTGGATCCCTACTTTTGCTTAAAGGTTCTAATTATAAGACTATTTTGATCCATCCTACCTATGTAAAGATTTCAGTTGTTAATAAAGTCGATGGTTGGTGTGTATCTCTCATCTTTGTTTATCACTTATTTTTCCTCATATTGAACATATCGTTGTTGCTATATGATCATATGATTATATGTATGTGCTAAAAAGGTTTCTCTATTTTGTATAGTACAATATTTGCCACATGTGTGTTTGAGTCTTTTAAATCTTGTTCAGAAATGATTTCTGAGCGTAGGTTTATTCTTCTACTAGTCAAGTATATTAAAGAACAAATGCTCTTTGATGATTGTCAGTTTTGTTCCATTAATTCTTCTTAATCATATCTCATACTCTCTTTTTACTCAAGCTCATTTTTATTTACCTGATTTGTTGCACATAGGGAAGTGGTTTTAATAACTCATTCATCAAGCTCCATTGAGATCAAGAGTGTGATCCCTCAACCTATTTAAAACTATTTTTTTTAAACATTTTGAAACAAGGTGTGCTAGGCTTAACTCAACAATAGTATTGAGTTGACTTCTAGTGCAAACATCTTTTGGCGTCATTGTCGGGGAGAGAAATGATGAGATTTTCCTCGGGTAGAATGACTAAAGTTTATAGATCTAGTTGTATATGGTGAAAATATAACTAGACACAAGTTGATTGCAATATTTTTTTCACCTCGTGACTCCACATTAGATACTCTGGTTCCAAAGAGGAAGGGGACTAGAGCCCATCTAGAATGTCTATTGTTTCAAACCCTGAGAAGATCCTAAAACAATCTAAATCTCTTCAAAAAATAGTGTCTGCGAAGCTATTTATTTTACCTCCTTTTGAATAATCCACCTTGGGGAAAGAGGAATTTGTTGAACCTGAATCATTTTACACACTCTATACTGAGAGTAGATATAAATGTGAGGAAAACCTTGAATTCCTTGAAGGAGCAGAGTACATTCCCTTAGAAAAGATCCCAATCCTTGAATAAATTCAAGAAGAGAAACCCAATCTTAGTTTTCAAATTAATATCCTTGCTGCTGAAAAAATTACTGAAGAAATTCTCCAGTCTTCTCCAAATATTCAATTGGTGAACATATCTAAGCCCTCATTAGCTTAATCACCACATATAAATCAACCTTTAGGTGGTCAAACAATGGTTGGTGCAACACCACCAAATCCAATGGATGCTATTAGGGTTGCAAGATATGCACCTTTAGTATTTCCAAATAATTTCCATCCTCTCGCAGGAAACGATTACATGGAGTACCTTTGAAGGTTTGACAATGAAGGGGAAACAACTGCAGAGGAACATTTAACTACTTTTTATTCCTTTGCTGACAATTTTCAAGTGGATTATGATGATGTATGGATGAGGCTTTGTGTTCAAAGTTTATATGGAGAAGTGAGGAAGTGGTTTAGGAATCTAAGAGTTAACTCTATTACTACCATCACAGACCTTGATGCTACCTTCTTGAGAAAGTGGGGAGACAAGAAAGATGATTTGTATTACATGACAAAATTATCAAATCTTTGAAGAAAAAATGGTGAGTCTGTCTCTGAATTCTCTCATAGATTTAATCAGATGTACCAGAAGATACCAAATGATGTCATGCCATTTGAAAGGTTAGCCAAGGTCACTTACGCTAATGCCTTTGATGCTAATTTTTGTTTTCTACCAAGGGAAAGAATATCAACCACTCTAGATGATATGAAAGATTCAACTCTTGAAGTTGAATCCAACATTATAGCATCATAACAACTCAGAAGAGATAATATAAGGGAAATAAAAAAGAAGAATATAAGTCTTCTTCATCAAATACAAAAAATTAGAAGATTTCCTTGGAGGAGATGACAAGAAAAATGGAGGAAATGTCATTTGAGCTATCTAAAATCATATTGGAAAAACAAAAATGGAATACACCTCAGGAAGGAAATTGAAATATAAATCTATATAGAATACCTTATAATCTTCAGATCATGTTGAGGGACAAGAAGAATAATGATGATTCAAAAATCCAGACACCTCCGTAGAATAATTATATTGAGGAAAATAAAGAAGCTAGAGAGGTAGATGAAGATTTGGATATTCATTTGTTCGGAGATGATATTTCTCTGAGTCACCTAACAAAAAATGAATATGAAGATTGATTGAATGCACAGTCTAGGGAAAGTCCAGATAATATGCTTTGTAACAAAAATCAAGAAGGGTACAATCTTAGATCCAAATCAATGCCTGCTAAAACTGTTCCTCAAAAAGACAAATCTGATCCTACTAAACCTAGTTATCATCATCATCATTGTCATCATGGTCGTCATTTACATTGTCATTAGATCCATTTCATTCAACTCTAGTTGGAGGTCTTCGTTGACCCTCATAGATGCACCTTCACCTTAAACATAGTCCAACTTCCTAAAAGGGTTATAACTAAGAAATATTCTTGAAGCCTTACCCTTAACTTAGTCTCGCGAGGTTGTCATCATCATTGATTAAATAATTACCATTTTTCAATCAATAACTTAGTCCCTGAAATGTTACGAGATTCTCACTTTCATTGAGGAACCAACTATTGACCATGGCACTTTTTGACAACCATCATGAATAGGGGCAAGTGATTTAGGGTTGATTGGACAATAGGAGCTAATAGTTACATGAACACTAGAATAAATATATGACCAAAGAAATATGATAAGATGAGTATAAGCACATCCATAATCTAATCATAACTCAAGTTCATTGAACTCATTTAATCTAGTGCTCTTGCTAATCATCATTGTCGTTGTCATTGTCATCATCATCATCTCCATCCTCATTGTCATCCTTATCGTCATTGCCATTGTCATCATCATTGTCATTGCCATTGTTATTAGATCCATTTCATTCAAATCTAGTTGGAGGTCTTCACTAACCCTTAGAGATGCGACTTGAGCTTAAACCTAGTCCAACATTTCATAGAGGGCTGCTATATTGTTGTTATATCATAAATGTATTCAAGTGAAACAATTGTTTATAAATTATTATTGCTATTGTTAGATTTTCAATGAGCTATGGCTCATGTATTCCTTTTAAATTTTATGTTAACAATTACTTGAACCATAACTACTGCAACAAACCAATATCACAAGAAGAATATCCATGCACAAGTACACATGAAGTATCCTGGGAAACCCTTCTCAAAAAGGAAAGAAAAACCAACCAATCCTTTTCTATATTCCTTAAGAGAAAGACGTCCCACACCATCACCAAACTTAGCACACAAGAGGGTGCTGCAATTCTCATAATTTTAGACCACAACTTTTGAAATCATGAGATGACATAATGATAAGTGTGTTTCCTCAATGGGGATTCACCTTTATTTATATAAAACTTGTCACATCAAATGATATGTCTATTGGCACAATAGGGCCGACCTCAATAACTCAAAATATAATTAAT
>CBVK0100025667.1:0-24590 GCA_900067695.1 Picea abies
TGGCTAAGTGCCTTTTCAAAAGGGCTTCTAAGCCACCGAAAGCTCTAACTCTCGACGGCTTAAACGCGAAATTCGGAACTCTCCTAGCCACCGAAATCATAGAGAGATTTGAAACGGTTAGCACGTCTTAGTGAAGTGTTATGATTGCAGTTAGCCACCGAAAAGACAGAGGAGCTGTCGAGTATGACTTGGTAAGAGGTGTTTAAGAGTTATTATGATTATGATTTGATCTATCTAACCCTAAACCCTCCAGATCTTACACTTTTCCTAGGAATTAGGATTTGATCTCTGCATATCATGACTTGATCATTTTAACTCTAAGTTTCACGAGATCACGTGGTCTTTGTACTTCCTATCCTTCGAGGTTTATCAAGTAATCATTATCATTTCAAATCCTAATTACCCTCTCACATCCCTCAAAATCAAGGCTTGCCTTAATCATATTCCCCTTTTCTTGCCTCTGTCATAGCTGAGCACAAACCTCCCTGATTCTACGCTGTCTATCTCATCCTAAGCCTGAATTTTTCAATTTGCAGGTACATGAGCATTCTAGCAAATGAAGAGAGGAGGACCAGCTCTCAGGAAAGAGCTAGATGATATCTGCTATCTTGATTCACACCCTGAGGTGTGCTAATGCTTCAAGGACGTGGGCTGTTACAGATTTTGTGAAAAGTTGCAGAGTTCTCACCAGCAGGTGGCAGAAGCATTTGCTCTGTCATTCGATGGAAGAAAGGCAGTAATTGGCAAAGAGGAATTCCAGGTAGATGAAGCCCTAATAGCTGATGTTATAGAGCTACCAAGGACAGGTGAGAACTGGTTCAAAACTACTATCACCAAGGATGTAGAGTTTAGATCTTACTTGAAGCCAGAACACATGTGTCTCATATGGAAGAAGGACATTTCTATGTCCTATCTTGAAGAGAAATGGCATCACCTGTTGAAATCAATTCTTGTCTACATAACTTGTGAAGGTAGATATAATAGGGTGATGATCTACCATTTCAAACTAATGAATCACTTCACTGGTAGAAATCTCCTCAATCTACCTTATTATCTCCACAGAAGCTTGACTAAGATGGCTCATCAAGTCAAAGATAAGCCCAGTAAGGTTGAAGGTAGACTCTCTCATCACGGTTTGATCAAACTCCTAATTTGTGAACTGCTGCAGAGAAGGAACAAGAACCGTGGCCATTTCCTATTTTGGAATGAGTTTGAAACTGATGCATAGCCAGAGAACAAAAAAAAGTCTTCTACTCCTAGAAGTGGAAAGAGGAAGAGGAGAGCTATCTCTCCAGTGGCAGCTGAGCAATCTACTCCATCTTCTAAGCCTAAGAGGGCTAAGAAGAAACTAGTCTCCAGCCAGGAGACAGAGAAAGGAGAAGCTTCTCCAGAGGACAAGAATATCCTCAACCTCCCCTATACAGATTCGGAGGAGGAAGAAGAGCAGGTTGCAGCAGAGTATGAGGATCTTCCATCACCTACACCCAAGGAGGATCAAGGCCAACAAGTTGCAGAGACCTCATCTAGCAAGCCAAAGGAGTCCAGATCTCAGAAGATCAACCAGCTCCTTAGGAAGGTATATGAACTTGAGGTTGTTGAAAAAGAAATCAAGAAAAAGAATGAGGAGTTGATAGAAAGGAATGTTGAGTTATATGATTACTATCAAGATCTTCTTGAGAAATATGACAAAATCAAGGAAAGAAACAAAATGCCGATGAAAGACAACACCAAGCTGTACAGAAAGGTTAGGTTGTTGAGATTGCAGACAACGCCTTCAAAACCTCAGCCTCAAGCAAACCTTGACACGGAAACCCTAACAGAGGCAGCAACTAGTTTTGCTGATGTACCAGAGGCATTTGCCAAGAATGATGAAGAACCAGATAATGTTCAGGCTGCTGTAGCCTTAGAAGAACAATCCTGAAGTTTTAGAAGCCAAGAGATAATGCATTTTTGCAATTTTGTGAACTGTTTTTGAAACAGGCTTTTCAGTGGATTAGACGAACATTTTCAACTGTCCTTAGCCACCGAAAGCGGAGCTTTCTATGGCTAATAGGATCGAATTTTGCCTCTCCTAGCCACCGAAAGCGCAGACAGGGCAGAGAGGCACTATTTTTGCATAGATCTGAGTTTCTTTGATCCAGTTGCCTCGAGGACGGTTTCTAATGATAGATAATAATTTAAGGCATCATTATCAAGGTTCTGTTCTAATTTTAGAGGTGCCTAGCAAGGTGGAAAGATTGAATTGGTTACCTATTTTTGGGGCAAAAAACTGTCTTTTTGCCAAAGGTGGCAATTTCGACTTATCCCACAGCCTATGAAGATCTACTGCAGCTGTCAAAGACTTGGAAGGCCAGGAAGACCATTGAGATAAGATATTGACCAAGCAAATAGGATCTTTTCCTATTTTCATGTATTGGTTTTTGACTTTCTATTTCAAGCAATTTTGATCCAGTTTTCTAGGATCTGGATATCTGTTGTAAAGGCTATAAAGCCAAGAATATTTGATGAGCCAAGGGGTTTGAGTCTGGAGACTAGACCATGCTGTTTTTGTATTGAGACCTTTTACATATAATACAGATCACAAGTTCCTTTCACTGTTAATGTTAGATTGTCATTTTCTCTCTTTTCCTGTGTTTTGAATGATTACTGTTATCTAAGTTTGTCTAGTTGCAAATGACTGTCATCTCATTGGTCAACTCATAAACATTGATTTAACAAGTAATCTGTGCTATCTTTATTCAGCCTATCACATATGTGTTCTGGTTGATAGATATAGACTTTCTTCACCCTCCAGTTCAATTACTTATCTGATTATTGACTTTTGAAAGCATTGTATCATCTGGTTATATTACTAAGTGTCTTAAGTGTGAAACAGTTGTTTATGTATCCCATTTGATCCAACATACACAGAAAACGAAAACATTTTAAGTTACCAGGCTTCTTCAAGCTACAACCTGAGAAGGACTCCTGGAGTGATAACACCTTCTTTAGAGAGGATGCCCGCTGCGGTGTTCCTTTCCTTGTAAACATGTTGAAATGAAAGATTTGTATAATTGTTTGTAATTAAAAAGACTTCGTCCAGGATAGAAGAAAGGCTGATGTTGTGGCAAATTTGAGTTTTCTTTATCTAGTGGATCACCACCGTTGAATCTCCTAAAATTTGTAAGTTTGTTATCCTTTTTTACCCCGCAAAGGTGAGCAACAATTTTAGGGCCATGAGTTTAGCATAATTATTTGAGCCTTTCCCCAACCCCCATTTTAGTTTGAAGAAATGTGAGGGAGATAAATATAAAACTCCACCACCTCCACATCTAAGACCATTGTCTTGAGAGGCGCCATCAAAAAAAGCCCAAGGCCTCGAGAAGTCTATCTGTTCCTCCACTACTTTCTGGGAGGAGGAGCCTCTTTCTCTTGAGGAAAATGAGATAGAATGGCAATACTTTGGGCAGCAGTAATGTCAGGAAGGGAAGCTTTATCCTTGAAAGTGCAAGATTTTCGAGCTATCCATATACCCCAGAGAATGAGGAGGGAAGCACCTTAATATTGTGATTTTTGTGATCTTGTAACCAATTTTTCCAAGCTTCTTCAATGGAGAGCCCTTGCCAAGAACATGGTTGACCCAAGGAAGAAGAGCAAGCTCTCCATGTTTGAATTGTGAAAGGGCATTCTAAGAAAAGGTGAGTTCTTGTTTCCTCATCCCCTTTGCAAAGGGAGCACCAACCCAGACCTTCCAAGCCTTTGAGCTTCATTATATTCCATGTTGGCACCTTTTTTCTGATCAGGCACCACATGGAGAGGCATGTCTTGAGAGGACATTTGGATTTCCAAATCCCTTTCCACCACCAATCGGGGTCTTGATGGATGAGATTTACCATTAGGAAGGAATAACTTGCTTTTGGTATAGACTCCAAATGGACTGTTTTGCTCTATTAATTCATCTTCCTGGTCCTTGATTCTGATATGCCCTAACTTGAGTGCCCTGATGTAGGCATTCCAAGGCTCTGCAAATAGATCTCCCAATCCCAAAGCACGAGCGTCTTTCCAACTTTGACTCCAAAGCATAGTTTGTTGCTCATCTGCAACTTGGTCCAGATGGAAAATACCCCTCTCATGCAATCGATCAATTAAATTCTGGGGTAGTAGATGAGCACCATTACTACTCGACCACGGATCCTGGCCAATCTTGAGAAGGTTGCCCTTTCCCACCTTCCATGCTGGCCCCCATGGCTGATAACAGGGAAAGATCTTACGAGAGCTTTCCACATGATAGAGCAATTTTGAAAACTTCGTACCAACCTTCTTATCCAGTCCACAACCGACTTCGGGCTGATATATTTTTGAATTACTACCTTCGACCATAAACTATTTGAAGATATAAACCTCCATTCTGTCTTGGTAGCGAGGGCAGTGGAAAAACTATGTATATTCTTTAAACCCCAACCCCCCAGTAACTTGGGCAGAGCAAGAGAATCCCATTTTACCCAAGGCATCACAAAACTTTCCTTCTGGCCTCCCCATAGAAATTTGAAGCATATCTTCCTAATTTTCTCCAAAGTTCCTTTTGGAATCCATGCCAAGGAAAGCCAGTAAATTGGAATTGCCTCTAGGACAGATTTGACAAGGATCAATCTACCAAGCCCTAGACAGCCATCTGAAACTCCATGAGCTTAGCCTTTTTTCCAGTTTTGCACTTAGCCAGGTCCGGTCCGATTTTGTATAATAGTTTGGCTTTAGTTGAAAGCCCAAGTACTTTAGTCCTACGTCTAGAGGTTTTTCCACATAAGGAAAGAAAACTTTGTAGAATTGAACTTCTTTTGGTTCCATAAGATGGGTAGAAAGGGTAGATTTTGTTGTATTTATTTGCATTCTTGTAGCCCTACTGAAAAGATCTAGAATAGAGTTCAACTTTTCTGCATCCCCCCTTAATCCGCTGCAAAAAATTAGAACATCGTCAACAAACAACAGGTGTGTAAGAGAATAAAGGTGGGAAAGAGGGATACCAACAAAACTTCTGCTATTTTTTGCTTTAGTTATGACCCTACTTAGACCTTCTGCTACCAGCAGGAAAAGGAGCGGGGATAGGGGGCACCCTTGTCTGAGTCCTCTTTCTGCCTTGAAGAAAGGCGAGGCCGCACCGTTTATGAGTACTGCAAAGGACACCGAGGAAATGCAACTCATTACCCAATTAATAAAAGAAAGGCCAAAACCCATGTGAGTGAGCAACATTCTCAAAAAGAGCCAACTGACTCTATCATAAGCTTTTGAGAGATCTATCTTTAGCACTGCTCCTTTTAGCTTCTGAGTCTTGATGCTATGCAGGGCTTCTTGGGCCACTCCTATTGCTTCATGGCTCTGTCTGCCCTCTAGGAATCCAAACTGTTCTTGAGATATGGATTTGGAGAGAATCCCTTTGATTCTTCCACTAATGATCTTCACTATTATTTTATAAATGCAATTGCACAACGAAATGGGTCTGTATTCGTCCAAGCTTTCGGGGGCATCCTGCTTTGGGATTAGAGCAATAAAAGTAGCATTTAAAGGGGGGTGGATTATCCCATTTTCTCTTGATTCTTCTACCACTTTGAGAATATCCTGTCCAATAAGATCATATAGTCCTACAAAGAAATCCATACACCAACCATCTGGTCCTAGGCTTTTATCTTTTTGGAAGCTATGTAAAAGTTCTTTCAATTCTTCTTCCGACACTAGTTCCATGAGAGCTAAGTTATCTTCATCTTCTACAAAGCGGGGAAAAAATAAGGCCAACTGGATTACGGCGTCTAATGACACCCTTTTGTCTGCCGAGTATAATGACCTGAAATGTTGGGATCCCAGCCTTGCCAAATCTTCAAAGGAGGATAGCTGCATACCTGTTTGATCTTTTAGATTCCAGATTGTGTTTGCCATTTTCCTGCCTTTTGCATAAGCTTGAAATTTTTTTGTATTCTCATCCCCGCTATGAAGCTAGAGCGCCCTACTTTTTTGCCTCCAATCTTCTTCCCTGGCTTGTAGGAGTTGCCTTCTTCTTTTTTCCAAGGATAAGAGGGTTTCTTTTTTTGTTGGAGAAGCGAAGGCCCCCTTGTCATAGTCATAGAGGGATTGAAGAGATGCTTCTGTATTAATAATGTCCTGATCTGTCTGCTGTTTTTTCCTTCTGGCCCATACTTTAGTGGCTTGTTTCAGTGATGTTAAGTTCCTTGCAAATTGAACTGTTGCTCTCTCCTCTTGTCCAATTGGATTCCATACTTCCTTTACTACGTTTATAAAACCTTCATCTTTTAACCAAGCAGAGTTAAATTTGAATGGACTTGCTGGTTTTCGCGGGGCCTTGGCAATTTCGATAAAGATAGGATAGTGGTTTGATTTCCCTCCCAACCCTACCCATTGTTTGCAGAGAAAAGGCTCTTCTACCAGGAGATTTGGGATCAAGAAACGATCCAACCTCTTTGCAATGTGGTTTTCCCCCAAACACTTATTCCTCCAGGTGGGGCCCAGCTTGGTGGGAGCTATGTCAATTAGCCCCGCTTCCCCCAGCTTATGCATGAAAAATTCTGAGAGTGCGTCGGCTTGAGCCCTGAGCCCCCAAGATTCAACCTCCCCCATGGAAAAATTGAGGTCGCCTCCCAGGATAAGGTAACTATCTCTTAAGAAGGATTTTGCTAGGAGAGCATTCCAGAATTGAGGATGATCCTGAGAGGGACCATAAATATTTAAAATTGTAAATGACTTCCCCAGCTCTTCAACGAAAACAGTCATACCTTGGCCTGAGTGGAAGCCCTAGAAGTTTTCAAGCTTGATGGATTTTGGTTTCCATCCCATTGCCAAACCCCCTGAGCGATCGAAAGCATCAAGTCCAAAGAAAGTCTAGCCCTTAAGAAGTTTTTCCAAGAGCAGGACAATCAGAGTTGCTTCCCCAAGAGTCTCTTGGAGCATTACAATGTCAGGCTGGGAAATCTTTAGCAACCTTTGGAGGGCGAGTCGTTTGAAGGGGCTCGCCAACCCTCTGCAATTTAGGGAGAGCAATTTCATTTTGGAACCCCTTCTGGGGATGACAATGCTCTAAGGGCGCTTGTGATGGAGAGTTGTCTGCCAACCGCTATGTCGATGGCAGCTTTGGATTGTGCTTTGGATAAAAAGGATTTTCTACCCCTCCCTTTATAGTTTGCCCTCGGTTGAGGATTTAGACCCAGTCCCAAATGGGGGGGATCCGAGAGACCAGAGATCAGAATAGGTCTATTTCTCAGTTGGTAACAGATTGTTTCTTCTTCTGACAACAAGGAGGAGTCTTGGCTGTGGGACTGGGTTGGAATGCGGGGAAGGGGAGGGCCTTGGGAAAAGGCAAGATGAGAGAGAGGAGGATCCGGGGGGGAAAGTGGAGAAAACACATGTGAGGAGGAGGGGGAAGGGAGATTTTTTAACAATCTTAATCCGGCTAGACTTTGAGCTTGAGAATGTAAAAAATAAAAATTTACAAAGAAAGGAGAATGAGGAGGCATACCTAGATGAGCCTCGATTCCCTTTTGAAGTTGAAGATCTAGGGGGTGGGGAGGTACATCGGGACCTGGACCCCTCCCCGTGGCCTTGTCCGAGTCAACTTGACCTGCCCGAATCCCAAACTGGATCGGGTCCTTAGCCTTCCGCGTAGGGATCTCCCTTCATGCTTGAGACAGAGCTCTTGGCTACTGAGAAGTCGGTGTCGCATGATTCCCTTGGGGGTTGAAAAATTTCGTCCTTACCCTAGTGCTCTGTAGGATGGGGGCTCTGCGCTTCATTGAGAGTTTGCAATCTGCAGCTCTATCACCATGTTTGTGGCACCAATGGCATTTGAAAGGAATGCCTTCATAGTCTAGACGCTGTTTGAAAATCAAGCCATCGTAGGTAAGTTCCAAGGTATCCGATAGCCCTTTTCTAAGATTTAAGGAGACTAAGATCCGAGCAACCGACATTTTTCCTGTGGAGGAAAAGGACATGTTCGCATTCATGAAGGTGCCCAGAGTATTGCCAATTTTTTCAAAACACTTCCAGCTCTAGCATTACAGCGGTAACCCTAGTAGGCGAACTCATATCGGGAGCTCATCAACCCTTTCGCGGCTGGCATCAAAGAAAGGAGTCCACCACTTTAAAAGCAAAGGGATCGAATTGAAACACCATGGATCACGCAGAATCCTGGACACATCCACAACTTCTTGAAATTTTAACATGAACCACCCTTTAGCCAGAATATGAACAGTCAGAAGGGTTATCCCCAATCCTCCCCAAGAAGAGGATACCCAATTCTTTAACTGTTCTAAGCCAAGATGTCGGCCATTTGCTCGTCCAACCACTGCCTTCTCTCTGGGATCTCCGAAAACATGACATCGTCCCCAAGTGCCAGGGAATGCGGTCCAGGAACCAATTTAACTCTTGGAAGAGGCTTCTTTCTTTTTGGGGCTGAGGAATCGCCTACAAAAACCCCAGACGCAAGTCTTCTAGGGTTTTCCTTTTGGGGCTATGTAGGGTTAGAAATACAAACAGGAGCTTTTGTTCTTGAGTCATAAGGGGGAGGAGAAAGGGCCAGAAACTCTTTCAGGTCTAGAGGGGAAGAAAAAATGGGGTTCGAAAAAGCAAGCAGGGGAGAAAGAGGAGCTTGACAAGAGGGAAGGCTTACCAGACTAGGTAGAACGGAAAAATCTCCGGGCCTTGCCAGAGCCCCGTAAAGTTGAGACCAGTTTAGAGACTGAAGATCCTGATCCACACCAAACCCTAGAGAAAGACCAGAAACTTGATCCACACCTCCAAAAGTGAGCTTCGATCTCCATAGATGTGAAGAGAAATCCAGAGAGTTTGGAGAGAGACCCCCCTATGGCAGAGCTTCAGAGACTGAGGCTCCTGGCACACCTCCAAAATCAAACACCCGGGATCCCGAAGCAGAGGCTTGAGCTAGGTTCGAAGAATGGGCCTCACCAGAGTAGCCGACAACAGGCAACAAAACCGTCGGACCCGTGTTAGGAGGATGGCCAGTTGACAGGCACCAAATGAGTTGGCCATCCAGCGGGTCAGTCTCATAGTCTACCAAATCATCCATTTGCTCCTAACCACACAAGAAAATTGAAAAACCGCCAGCCAGGAAATAAACGCTTGAGAGGGCTTCCTTCCATGCTGACACCATTATATACTTAATTTTTTTGAATGAATTCTTGCAATTCAGTGTTTTATAGTGTCAAGGCCAGCATTGATAAAATGAATTTGTACTACCAATCATGTATGGAATTTTTATCTGAACTTGACTTTCTATCCGTTAGACATATACAGTGTACTTGCTTTAAGAAATATCCATTTTGATCTCAAGAGTCAAGCCCATTGTTTTAACTTTTTTCCATTTGCTTTTATAAATCTTTGCATATCATGTAGCTTTAGCTACACAATAACAGTTTTAGTTTTGCGAAATGTCTTAGGTCAAGGCTCTGCTCCATTGAAAGCCTTAGCTTTTTCCCTATTGTGAGTTGATTCAAAACTGTAGCACTTGTGGGTGGCTGTCCTCAATCCATTTCAGTCAGTCAGTACATATTGTCAAAGTATTGCTGTATTAATGGATCGTATTTGATTTTAATCTCACATTAGCTGTCAAGTAGTGTAGGATTCCAATCAGACTAACCATAGGAATCATAATTGTTTTTCGATTAATTTGAAATTTTATACAGTAGACAATATACATCCCTTAATTATTTTCTTCATATTTGCATGTGTTATTTTTTCAAAGCACAGAAGCACAAGAAGATGGGATGACTTTCACACTAAATTGGCAGCTGAACTAGTTAGAGCCTACAGGTCTGAACTAGCTATAGCCTACAATTGGCGTCTGAACTAGCTAGAGCCTACAGGTCTGAAGACTAGGGTTTTGCTCAGAGTTTTTGACTAGGGTTTTGCTCAGAGTCGAGAGTCCAGACCACAGTTTTAGACTTTAGTACTGCAGTGACAGTCTTCTTTCCAGTGTCTACTCATAAGTTGTAAGCTTACAACTCGGCATCACTTCTCTAGAGTTTAACCATGTTGGCATGCTATTTTCATTTTTGTCACGTGTTTAATGAGCGCATTGAATTTTATTACATATAGTTTTTAATTTTCAAATTTTATAGTCCGTCGAACTTAATTGTGAATTTTATTACCAAAATTTTTACTGTTGAATTTTTGGTCGAACTTCAAGGTCATCAAACTCTAACCCGAACTCGAACCAGGTGACTAAGCTATTAATGTAGGAAATATCAACAAGAATGCTCCAAGCAAACAAACCAAAAGACCTGACCAATGCTCCAAGCAAGCAAACCAAAGGACTTGACGACGTGCTAATGGGGTGAAAGGCTCAACAAGCACTCTAAATAGTAAATACAACACACAAAAAGTTGGTTTTCCCATCATAAAAGTGTCTTCTGCCACACACACATGCAAAAGAAAGGAATAAGAAAGGATGCCATAAAAAGCTATCACGAAGAGAATGTTACTACGGTCAATCAGTTATCACAAAAACTGATGAGGACGGAACAACTATACAATCAACGAAACCAATCAATAAGATGTCCTCAAACAAGAGGTCAAATGTGACGATGACCAATCATCAATTTAACCATATTAGTCTTCATAGTGGGTATCAATCCAAAGCTCTACATTTTACGCTTCTCAACTGTGGATTTGTAATAAAAACTGCCATCATACCAATAAGCATGGAAAGAAGAATTTTGATACTTGAATAGAGAATGAGAATGTCTTCGATCACTATGATTATAGTGTTGATATGACAGAGATGTGGATGTTGAATTAATCTGATTGTGGCTGATCAAAAGGTGTAGGATCTAGTTATTGTGGACCCATAGTAGTAGAAGCAGAGGGTACAGGTTCTAGTTCTTGTGAATATAGTAGTAAAAGAAACAAGGTGATTCACATCTATGTAGTCTCAAAATATTCTAGGCTTTCTCTCACTAGTCTTATCTAATGCTCAATAGGAGGAACGATACCTTGTCCATGCTTTCCAAGTACACCACTTGTATAACCCATTTGACTAAGTATCTTGGAACCAATGCCTTTATTGTACTTCTCAAAATTGGGAGAACACAAACTCATGAGTAGCCAACAATGGATGAGAGGAATTTACATTAGAAGTGGATTGAATATCTTTTTGCAAGGCGTCAAGAGCTTAATTAATGTATGAGATTATGACAGACAAGATCCGAAGTTTCTTCTATTCTCTTAATACCAAGTGTCTAATTATCAACTTTTGATTATACATCATACAAGGACTAATGACAAAACTATAATCTCTTTTAAAATAACGATGTAAGTTGCAAATGGAATCCATTAATTGACCCTATAGTACCTCTTAATTGACATTTTGTACAAAGTTTTGATTGAGGTCGCACAGATTCTGGATGAACTTGTCCTTGTCAACAAATTGTGGAAGCAAGAGATCAAGATCATTCTTCACGTCTTGATACTCATCAAAGAATTTGGTATTATGATCTTGAAATAGAACAACCTCCTTATGAAGTTAAGTAATAGAGTCTTGCACGGTAGCTAGGTATTAGCCTCTTGCATTGGAGTAACCTGTTCATTAAGATTGGTTTTAGATAAAAGAGAAACATGCTCATTAAGCTTGGCATTGATGTCATGCAGTGAAGCAACCTTCTTTTCATGGCATTTCCAAAGGACCTTGTCTTTGTTCATGACGTTGCCCAAAGCAATTATTCTTCTTTTTCAGAGTTAGCTGTAGTGGAAGTATGTACTATGGAACTGTCAATATGATGGGCTTAGTTGCAAAGTGTTTTACCACCAATGTGGTTGCAATATTTAGAAAGCTTGTGCTAGAATGTAATCTTTGAACGGTTCTTTAAAATGCTCGAATAAAAAAATTATGCAATTGCTCTACCTTAGAGTTAGGGTGATAAAATCTATTGTAACTACCTCCCATTTCCATTCACGAATTGGCAATGGCTTTAACAATCCTGCTGAATCCCTGTGTTCAGTCTTCACTTTTTGACATTCCATGCACCTGACTATGTAATCGGCCACATATTTCTTCATTTCTGGCCAGAAATATTGGCTTCTTATTGCTGCAATTGTCTTCTAGTATCCTGGATGACCAACATATGGTACATTATGCATCTCCTTCAACACTAAATTTCTCAAATCCTGAGTGTTAGGAACATAAACTTTGTCCCTGAACAAGAGGATTCCATCCTCTCCCAACCTATAGTCTTTAAACTTCAACGGTACACTTTCCTGTTGTAGGCCTTCTGTAACTTGTGCATAATGCTGATCTGATGTTACCGCTTCCAAAATTCTGCTTTTTAAATTTGAATGATACATGCTAATGGCTGCAACACACATTTCATGCACCCTCCTGCTGAGTGCATTCGCCACTTTATTCTCTTTGCCTTTGATATGCTTGATGTCGAAGTCGTATTCACTGAGAAATT
This sequence comes from Picea abies, assembly GCA_900067695.1. Lineage (NCBI taxonomy): Eukaryota > Viridiplantae > Streptophyta > Pinopsida > Pinales > Pinaceae > Picea > Picea abies. The sequence continues at coordinate 12,447 of CBVK0100025667.1, forward strand.
CCAGCCATCTAGTTTGTCTAGCATTTAGTGTTGGCTGTTCAAACAAGTGTTTTGGACCACTATGATATGTCTTCAACTTGAACTTCCTGCCCATGAGATAATGCCTCCACATTTTTAAGGCATGAACTATGGCTGCCAACTCTAAGTCATGGGTAGCATAATTTATTTCATGCTCCTTCAGCTTCCTTGACTCATAACATATGACATGCCCATTCTGCGTAAGGACTCCCCCAAGCCCTTCCTTGCATGCATCTGTGCACACAAAAAAATCTTCATCTGGATCTCCAACCTTGACAATAGGTGCACTGGTCAATAATTCCTTAAAGTGCTGGAAACTCTCCTCACACTTAGCAGTCCATTCAAACTTTGTTCCCTTCTTCTGTAACAAAGTGATTGGGTTTGCAACTTTGGAGAAACCTTCAATGAATCTCCTATAATATCCAACTAATCCCATAAAGGATCTCACTTTTGAACCGTTCTTTGGCACTGGCCAACTTTAGATTGCTTCAATCTTTTCAGGATCCACTGCTATGCCTTCCTCTGAGACGATGTGGCCCAAATAATGGATTTTCCTTTGATAGAAAGTGCACTTGCTTAGCTTGGCAGACAATTGGTGCTCTTTCAACACTTGTAGTACCATCCTCAAATGTTGCTCATGTTCCTCCTCTGTCTTGGAGTAAGATAAGAATATCATTCAAGAAGACAATGACGAATTTGTCCAGGTAATCCCTGAACACTCCATTCATTAGACACATAAAGGTAGCTTGTGCATTTGTCATGCCAAATGGCACCACCACAAACTCATAATGGCCGTACCTTGTCCTAAATGTTGTCATGCTAGCGTCTTCTTCTTTGATTCTCACTTGATGGTAACATGTTACTTGACCTTAGGTCAATCTTGGAAAATATCCTTTCTCCTTTCTGTTGATCGAAAAGATTATCAATCCACGGTAGAGTAACCTTATTCAACTGCCTGAAGTCAATACACAACCTTAGAGTTCCATCCTTTTTCTTCACAAAGAGCACTGGGGCACCCCAAGGTGAGCCACTTGGGTGTATGTACCTGTTAGCACACTTTTTCACCCTCCAATATGAGCTGATATAATAGAAAAAACAATGATGAAGAAGGTGCTAATTCAAGGAGAAATGCTCCAAATTGTCATGGGCAAGACCCCTCTCCATTTGGGCTGGTGCGTGTTAACCTCATGGAGGAGTCCCTAGGGTTCCTTGCTGCTGTCTTATGGTATGATTTTCTGCAATTAATGACAAAAAACAACAGCTGAAATGTCTTGGAAAACATGTAAAAATGCCCAAGACGTAAGGGAAAAGTAGATTTTATGTCGCTTGGAGGGATTCCTGCAGGGTTAGCACAAGAGAGATAGAAGAAAATAGAAGAGAAACTACTCAAAAGATAGCTTAATATCACAATGAATATCATGAACCTACTAATCTAATTGCAAAAATAAAACAAAGTACCAACAAGAAGGAAAGTTCGGAAACAAACACAATACTTCTTTATTAGAGGCTTGCCAAAGGGTTGTTTGTGCCACAATCAACAAGTCCACAACCGATACAATGGCTATCTTTGCTCAAAGAGAGAGTAGCTAGACTAGAGTATAAGAGAGAGAGAAAAGAATGATAGTATGTCGTTGCTGCAAAAATCCGACCATAACAATATAGCTCGACCTCCAATATATACTATATAGTACTATGGGCGCACTTTACTAAGCAATCATGAGGGCGCATAGGAATAGGAACACATCAAGGAATGCGCATGGAGGAGGAATAGGAGTAGGGAAATATGAGTGTATGTGCATGAGGAAGTAAGGAAGAGTGAGGACTACATGCGCACTAGGATAAGTGGAGTGAGGAAGATGAGTCACTCCCACGTGTGAGGGTGAAATAGGAATAATGGCGTGTGAACTAGAATAGAGAAGGGGGTTTGCACACTTGTTCTTTGAAGGATGCACATGAGAGTGTGAGAAAGGAGTAACGTGAGGAATTAATTGTGCGTTTGGGTATTTTAAAGAGGTTTAGGCAGATAGAGGGAAGAAAAAGCAACCCAACGCATGCTCAAACTCTAAATTTGGCCAAGGCATGCATGAGTTAGCCAAAGAGGAATTTCGCCCTATTTTTTTAGGGATTTCCCTATCTTTTAGGAATTTAGTGTTTAAGAGGAGTCTAGAAGGAATTTGGCGAAATTAATGCATGGAAAGTGGAGTTATGGCGAGTGAGAGAAAAGTTAGTGAGAAAATTAAGCCTTGATTGGCTCAATCACCTCTACGGGATTGCCACCTCACCTATGTGCCCTCTTTAATTAATTAATTTTCCACTTTAATGCTTTTTGCCTTGGAAAGTGCGCCCTTCACCAAATGATGCCAAGTAGTTGCCACATGTCAAATTTGTATCACCACCACATGTAGGAATTTGACCCTGCCACTTGTCATCTCTGGAGCCAACCACCCCTGCTATAAATAGAAATTGTTAAAAATAGGGTCCGACTCCTAAAAAATAGGAAATTATCAAAAATATCCAGGAAGACTGGGAGAACACCGCCATGTATCCCATGTCTAAAAATAAATGCTAATAAAAATAGAATGTGCTTGCATGTCAATTATATCATACTCATCGGATTCGATTTTTCAAGAGGATTCCAAATATGCGATTAGAATCGACATGCGAGCCTTGGTGCTCCACTTGCTAAAAATAGAAATACCATGCATGTCACTCGAAAAAGGTCCAAGAGACTCAAAATATCTCAAGGATCAATATTGCACACTTAGAATCTCAATCCAAGGCTTGGAGCTCAACCTGCTAAAAATAGAAAGGACTTGCATGTCGCCCGGAAAAGTGCCAACAGGCTCAGAATCATGCAAGGACCAACTTTGTATGCTCAATATTGTCAAATGAGGCTTTGATTACTATCTCCTAAAAAGCAGGGTCACTTGCTATATATATACATCTCTCTCAAATGCATGGGAAACCAAGCCAACTCTATCTCTGAAGAAAAAACAACCATATACCAGTCTTGTACTTGTTTATGATGCGAACCAACCTTTGGCTCACACAAGTGCTAAAACTTTGGGAAAATTCTTGAATGTCAGCTGAAGTAGTATATGCTGGCTCTTATCCCTCAATATTTTCAAGGGTGAAAATCTAGGGGTTTATGATGGCGATTCAAGGGAATGGGATCCCCATGTGGGATGGTGAGAACGATATGAATCTTTGTGTCTGTAAAATTGAAATTGATGCTTTGTGAGAACTTTGTAAGATGTACCAATGATGCTCTGTGAGAAACTGAGAAATATGTACCAAGAATACCCCTGTAACTGTGTGGAAGAAAATAAGGCCCTGTGAGCTGACCAAGAAGATCTTGTAAGCTGACCTGTAATACCAAAGCCTATCCAATGGGCCATGGAGTCAAATCAATATAAACCTCCCACTGAATCATCGAAACACAAGGGGTTTCATCCATATCTGCTACCTGCTACCACCCAACATGTACACTCTTCCTTGCGACAAATGTGCTGATGTCGACACAAGGGAGAGTGTCACTTAATCATATGTCAATAATGTAGACACCTGCCAAGTGCGAAGGAACACCACCAATAATGACAATGGGTCCTAAGGTACGAGCACAACTTGTCACTGTGAAAGATGTTCTGAAGTCGAACAATGACCAGGATCATCCAATCAAGGCCCAATGATACTCAACCTTGTCGGATGTGAGAAAACCACCAATGAGGCTAACGGCTACCAAGGCGCTCTACTTCTGGGTAATCCGTAGATAATGTGGTGGAGTCGATACAGGATAACCTGCTGAAAAGAAGAGCAATGATGTCTCTCGTCCCTCAACTTGAAGTGATAACTCAAGAAGATCTAAGATGAAAGAACCAGGTACCATGTCCCTATTGCTGGATGAGAGGGACGATTGACTCAAAGCAGAAGACTCAGTGATAAGGACTGAAGAGACAAGGCATAAGATGACTCAAGATTCTCCTATGTCTCTTCAACTACCCAACCTAAAGGCTCAATGCTTTGGAAACATGAACAATGTGACCCCCATCCAGGCTCACACTAATGATAGACACAAACACTCGACATATGAAAGATAAGACACTCAGATTTTGACCCAGTAATAACAATAGTGGATAGCCACTATTCTATGAAAGGAAAGACACACAAGACATGACTACTTGCTAAAATAATTTGGCAAAAAATCAGCGACACTTAAAGCAAAGGCTGAAAAGTAAATACTAAAAGGAAAGACACTTGCAAAGGAAAGTAGATTGCTGTCCTAAAACTGTAAAAATTCAGCAAGAAGGAAATACAAAAACGACAATGCGGAAAGGAAAGACAACTACCCTAGACCCAAAAAATTTTACCTCAATGCTGCTGTGATCAAATCATCATACTAAAAGGACCAATGTAACCATGCAACTAAATGATCAGTTCGATGGGAAAGATTAACAAAGTCAACCTTCCAGGGGACCGATCATGAAATCTCATGTGACCCAAAGATGCCTTGATGTATTTGCTAGTGAAGGCATAGCTGAAGGTTGTTCGTTGGGATCTAGAACATGGTATTTCAACAATAATAAGAATGAATGCATGAGAGCCAAAACTCTTAGAATCTACTTGCTAAAATACCTCCATCATCTTGAGCTCAACTGGGTAATGATGAACCTTGATATCCAAGCCCTGATCAATCTTAGGATTCTGAAGAACAACCTCGGGATGCAGAATCGTAGGCAAAGTGTAAGGGACATCATCCTTTGGTTGAACCAAAAGTGGCTCCTCCTGTTGTAATGGTATCTGATCAAGCTATTCCTGAACCATTGTTGTGATAGGCAAGGATGAAGCCTCTTGCTGACTTATTTCTACTTTGTTAACTTGTGGTTCCTCCTCTTGAAATTTTTCATCATTTCTAACGGAAGGAACCCATGAACACTCTTGAGTATTCAAATCTTCACCTCCAACTTCATGGAACTCTGCATATGACTAAGTGGTGCAACGACTGGTTCCTGATCATCTAAGCTCGAGGCACCATCTTTTTGTTCATCTTTGGGAACTTGACGCAATACAAGTTGTGGTTCATCTTTAGTAACAAGGACTTCCTACACTGCTTTAACAACCGATAGTTGAAAGTCATGGATCAGAATGAAGTCGTAGACTGCAATAAAATGTCTTTCTAACTTAATAGCAACAACTTGGGCCTCCTCCGGATTTTGAGGTTCCTTATTCTTGAGAAAAATACCAAAAACTCCACCAAATGCCTCAAGATAAAAATTTAAAGCATAAGCAGGATTATGCCTTATAGTAGTAGGGATTTTATAATAAGTCTTAGAAAAACGAGCATTAAAATCAATGACAGTCTCATCCCCATTCTTTTTAATATTATCAAAGGCATTGATTAAGGAAAAGTTGTCTTGTTTATCCGCCCATCGTTCAATGAATTTCGCTTGGAATGCATCCCACCATCAATGGAGGCATCGGGAAGGGATTTGTATCATGTTCGTGCTTCCCCCTCAAGGGTCAACACAAACATCCTCATTGCCACATCCTCATATTCCACCTCAAAATTATCTAGCAACTTTGAAAAAACAGCCAGGCGATCCTCAACTGATTCTCCCAACTTCCCTGCAAACAAAGGTAAGCATTTAAGATATTTACATCTAGGTAAGTCACGAGGATAGTCTGGAAATGCAACAGAACTTAGTGGGTCAAAAGCAGAGAATCTCCACCTTCCTAGTGGCCTCACAACTGCAACCGTATGGTTAATCTAAGATTGAAACAAGCACAACTACTACCATAATACTAGCTTGAGATGAAAAGAAAACCAACAATGAAGATGTCGAAGTCACACTCACCATAGTGCTCATTGAAAAGAACTTAGCAAAGAACTTAGATATGCTTACCAACTACGAGAGGAGTTCTTGGTGAAAAGGTAGTCTTGTTCTAGGAAAGATGTTAGGGTTTGTTCAAGCTCAGAACTAGACCTTGTGAGGGAATGGAGGAGGAATAGGAGTGGGGAAATATGAGTGTATGCGCATGAGGAAGTAAGGAAGAATGAGGACTACATGCGCACTAAGAGAAGTGGAGTGAGGAAGATGAGTCACTCCCACGTGTGAGGGTCAAAGAAGAGTAAAGGTATGTAAACTAGAGTGGAGAAGGGGGTTTGCACACTAGTTCTTTGAAGGATGCACATGAGTGTGAGAAAGGAGTAATGTGAGGAATTAATCATGCGTTTGGGTATTTTAAAGAGGTTTAGGCGAATAGAGGGAAGAAAAAGTAACCCAATGCATGCTCAAACTCTAAGTTTGGCGAAGGCATGCATGAGTTAGCCAAAGAGGAATTTTGCGTTATTTTTTAGGGATTTCCCTATTTTTTAGAAATTTAGTGTTTAAGAGGAATTTAGAAGGAATTTGGCAAAATTAATGCATGGAAAGTGGAGTTACGGTGAGTGAGAGAAAAGTTAGTGAGAAAATTAAGCCTTGATTGGCTCAATCACCTCTGTGGGATTTCCACCTCACCTATGTGCCCTCTTTAATTAATTAATTTTCCACTTTAATGCTTTTTGCCTTGGAAAATGCACCCTTCACCAAATAATGCCTAGTAGATGCCACATGTCACACTGAATCACCACCACATGTCAGAATTTGACCCTGCCACTTGTCATCTCTGAAGCCAACCAACCTTGCTATAAGTAGAAACTGCTAAAAATAGGGTCCGGCTTCTAAAAATAGGAAATTGTCAAAAATGTCCAAGATGACTAGGAGAACACCGCCACGTATCCCATGTCTAAAAGTAAACACTGCTAAAAATAGAATGTGCTTGCATGTCAATGATATCGTACTCATTGGATTCGATTTTCCGAGAGGATTCCAAATATGCGATCAGAATTGACATGCGAGCCCTGGTGCTTCACTTGCTAAAAATAGAAATACTATGCATGTCACCCAGAAAAGGTCCAAGAGACTGAGAATGTCTGAAGGATCAATACTACACACTCAGAATCTCAATTTGAGGCCTGGAGCTCAACCTGCTAAAAATAGAAAGTACTTGCATGTCGCCCGAAAAAGTGCCATCGGGCTCATAATCATGCAAGGACCAACTTTGTATGCTCAAGACTATTAAATGAGGCTCCGATTATTGTCTCCTTAAAAGTAGGGTCACCTGCTATATATAGACATCTCTCTCAAATGCATGGGAAACCAAGCCAACTATATCTTTGAAGCAAAAACAACAATATACTAGTCATGTACTTGTCTCTGATGGGAACCACCTTTGGCTCACTCAAGTGCTAAAACTCTGGGAAAATCTCTAAATGCCAACCTAAGTAGTGTATGTTGGCTGTTAACCCTCAAGATTTTCAAGGGTGAAAATCTAGGGGTTAACAATACCCCTTCTTCAACATTTCTTCTTGTTGCATCTGCAACTCTTTCAACTTCGATGTGCTCATTTAGTAGGGAGTTTTGGTCTCCAAAATTGAGTTAAGCTGCTCTTGTTATGCCCAAAATAAGTTTTGGTCTCCAAACTTTTTTTTTTTGTAAATCCAGTTTTCTCCTTCCCCTTTCCTCTTTTCTTCTCTTCTCCCTTTCTTCCTCTTCTTTCTGTTCCTTCTTTCTTCTTCTCTTTCTCCTTTATCGGTGATCAAGATCTATTCCCCCTTGTTGACGTACCAGTGCCAAAAGCTCATTCTCCTCTGATGTTTCGACGTGAAATCCTCCTTGATGAACCCATCCAATAACTCACATAATAACTGTGCATCTTTAACATATGCAGATGCATCAACAAATTTGTTAAACATTGCCCCCCTGGGACAATTAACTAAGAAATTAAGAATGAATTTGCCTTTACCATTTGTCCAACCGTCTAACATAATGATGCATCCGATGATCTCTCATGATTCCCTAAGCTCAACCAATTTTTGAGTGCAATCGGTCTTTTCCCCTTGAAGGAGAGGCCCTCTCAAGTCATTATAGGGAGGGCCCTTATACCCCGGGCCAACATTAGTGGTGACTTCAAACATTGAATGGTAGAATGGGTTGTTCTTGGCAATGTTGAAAGGAATGTCAATCCATAGAAAACATTTGGCCACAAGCTTGTCGGCGGCCTCCTTCTCCCTTGTTTTAATTATCGACCGAAGAGAAGGTTGTCCCTTAGGAACTGACCTCATCACAAAGAAAGGTGAGGATGATAAGGGCAGTGTGGAAGGTGTTGCCAAGGATTGGGTTTGCCCCACCCTTGAGAAGCTTGAGGTTCTTGTGCTTCTTGCTTCTCTATTTGCAAGTTTGAACCTCAATTCTTCCCTCTGATCTCTCTTCCAAGCAATATCAAGAATTAATTGATATTCAACATGGACAATTTTTGAAGTAGATGAAGGGCAAATATTCACTTCATGCCTTGGGATTTTGGCAAGGTGGTATTTCAAGCAGCTCATTTTTCCAAATATTTCCATTCCACATAACTTGCAGTTCAGCCTTTGTTGATTATGAAGCTCAATTGGTTCACCATACTCCCACGTTGGGTCTAATGGATTTGGCATATTGTAGGGCCTTGATTAAACCTATGGCACAAAACAAATGGGGAAATCAACACAAAAGAATGCTGCAATTAAAAAATCACAACTAGATAAGTGTTAAATCTCCCATTAAAAAAGGGCAAGAAGAGGTATTTCTAATGGACATTTCCAACCCTATACTAAATATTGAAAAACAAAGAAAATGCAAGCATAAAATTCTATACATACCTGGGAATATGGATATGGTCTAAGTCACAGGGTTCGCCGAACTCGAACCTTGAGTTTCGAAGTTCGGCGAACCTCAACGAAATCTTGAGATTCGGTTCAGGTTTGGCTTAGGTTCGGTCATTGTTTGCTTTCTTCTGTTCGGTTCAGGAAAGGTTCGGTCCCTGTTTGATTTCATCTGTTCGATTCACGTTCTGTCCGGTCCGGTTCTCCATTGGTTTGAGGAAATCTAGATACTCCACAGCTACGACGTTGACTGATACTCGAGGAAATATCTCGCTCTAGATGCATGGCGGTGCTGCGGTTGTAGTGAATTGACCAATACTCGAATTCGTGAATGAGACTGCAAGGAACCCTATCAATGCCCTACCTGTCCGCACAACTCAATCTGATGGAACCTCTCGATTTGATTCGATTTTGGCTTCGTGTTGATTGAATGCAAAAGCCAGAGTTTAAAGTTCCCGCTATTGTGAATGCTTCAACTCTCATAGTTAATTTATATTTTATATAGTTTAACACTGTTACGTATATGTAAAGAAAATAATTATTTTATATATATAAAATATCGAAACTATATATTATATATAGTTATGTTATACACATATATAGTTATGCTATATTTTATTTTAATTATGTTATATTTTATTTTAATTATGTTATATAATTAAATAAATACACAATTTATTATTTTATGTTATATTATATATATATATATATATTTATTTATTTACGTTATACTCTCTCTCTCTCTATATATATAAAAAAATGTATATAGTCGAACCTGAAGTCGAACCTCATAGAAAAATTCAAACCCAAATCGAACCTAATCCTTGCCGAACTCGAACCCAAACCGTGTGACTTAGGATATGGTAGATTGCAGTAAATTCACACTCCACAATAGCTCAACTAATGGCAATGAAAGCATCGAATTTTCCCTTGTTTGCTCGATGGAAAGTGGTCACAATCTCTTCAGAACTCAATGCCTTAACTCTCTTTTGCAAAATGAGGGTTAAAGGACCAAAATTCCTGTCATAAGGCATATTTGGTGCGGGCAGGCTGACATTTTGAATTTGTCTCAATATTTTCTACAGATGGAACCATCGTGATAAATATTGCTGATAATATCAGTTTGTTGAACAACTCCAATATGTCACGATACCGATGAGATGTTGCCAATATATGTCACACTGGTCTCCCCAATGATCTGAGCCATTGTGCCCACCTGAGTAACCCTATCTTTCTTTTTGTTGCCATTGTCTTTGTCATTTGGTGGGGCTTTGTTCAGATGTTAAATTGGTTCGAGGGCTTCGTCTTTAGTGTTTAGAGCCTTGATGGTGGGTGAGAGCTTCAACTATTCTTCCTTCTTGATAAATTTGGACCTTAGGGTCTCCTTAATAACCCCCTTCTTTTGGATTCTTTAGGGAATGCTTCTTTTGTGGTTTCTTTCCCCGAGGTTTGATGGCTTATAGAAATGAGTGGATGATCATGTGGCCTCTTCTTAGCTCCAAATCTAGCAAACGTTTGCTCTTGCTTCTTGTTCACATTTGCACAACATTGAGGGAAAAGGCGGGATGTCACCAATCCTTTTGAGTTTGAATTGTCCACTATATCGCTTGGGATTTTAATAGAAAATGTACAGCGACACAGATTGGAAAGAGTTTGATCTTCGGGGGTCGTTTTTGTGATACCTCAGTCAGGTGCTTGGGTTTCTTCCCTCTCTTCATAACCGCCATATCAAATCCTTCCACCTCTCAAATACACTCGCATTTCTAAAATTTAGAGTTACAAATTGATGGCTGCATTGTTTAGGTGATTTGGAGATGTATGTTGACAATGTCAAAGGAATCCCGATTTGTGCTAGGGCATCATGAATTTGATGTGGACTTTACCCTTATACTTTTGTATTTTTTGTCCATCTTGAAATTTATAGTCGAAATTTGAATCGGAGTGAATTTCTGATACCAATGTAATAAGCACAATTGGTGCTATACTATAAATGGTTATCTCTGTGAAGAGTTGTGCCTCTTGACTATTTAGACAACTTTACATCATATCTAATATAGAATTATTACCCTTTATTATTATTTTATTTATAAATGGCTTTATTATTTATTATATAACTTATATTCATTACAGTGAGGCAAAGGGCAGGCCAAGTTTAGACCAAAGCACTCCACCGTTGATAACTGCCTAACCCCAAGGCACATGGTGGGTAGTACTTGGGACAACAAAGGTGAAAAGATGTGGTGCTGCTTTGTGGACTTCAAAAAACGGTAAGAACACTGCTGCTATACAGGGAGGAAATTGAAGGCATGGACAGCGAAAGGTTGTCCAGCCAAAGCAGCAAAGAGATACTCTGGAGGAGAAAAAAAACTTCGGATGGCCATTGCAAAAGTTGGCTAGACTGTTGGGACATAAAGGAGGCAGAATGCTCCTTATACAAGACAGCAATGAGTAACCACATTCAGGTTTGCTACAGGAAGGGAGATGGTGAAGAAGGGCACAAAAAATACACCTATACTAGATTGAACACTTCAACATCAAGGAGGAAATAAGGACTCAGCACTACCTCACACTAAAAACCTTGTGGAAGGAGAAACACACCACGGCACAGTTCAGAGCATGCTCCCACAGTCTGAGATGCAAGACAGGTATATGGAAAGAACGAAAGGAGTAATGGAACCAAGGGACCTGCAAAGTTTCCAACTCAGGGGAGGTAGAAATGGAGGAACACTTGCTTCTCCAATCTGGGGCTTACGATCAGATCAGAAGGGGGTCAGCCCTTGTGGGTGCAGCGTGTGAGGCAGCTCTCGAGGAAAGCCAGGTAAAGGAGACCGCAAGGAGGACAACAAGGATGATGTACCACATAACCAAAGTTCTAAATGCTATGCACAATGGAAGCACAACCCAGCCCATGGGGCGAGATCCAGATGAGCCTTCGTCCTAATGGGGATAGGAAACTTTCCACCTTTGTAATTAATTATATTTCAGTCTTGTGCCTTATGCATTTGGTCTTACTATTTTTTGTTAGCATCTCATGGTTTCCTTGTGCTTGGTGGAGGTTTGCATAACAAATGTGTAACATTTCTGTTTCATCGGCCAATTGGGCCTCGTGAATACTTATTAAAGTTAAAATCAAATCAAATCAAATCAAATCTATATGTATGTGTGTGTGGGCACATGTGTAAGATTGCATTCTAAGAATATCTTTAAACTAAACCCAGATTCTAGAATAATCGATCTCTTCAATTCTTAGTTGGGGATATGACCAGAAAAGAGGCTATGAAACAAGCCATGATGTTGTTGAAGATAGACGAGGATTGCTAGCGGCATTGACATCAATTAACAGTCGTTGGCATTGTAATGTTCCCAAACAGATTTGCTTGGAACATGTT
>CBVK0100025668.1:0-14852 GCA_900067695.1 Picea abies
AGTATTTCTGGGTTGTTTATAGTTGATATTTATGTGTTTTTGCAGCCAATAGTTGCATATAACAAATAGATAAGAAGATAACTAAACTTCAGCAAAAACCCATGAAGGACAATACAATAAAATAGCCACAAATTAGATCTGACCTTTATTTATTAAATAAGCCGCTCCATACATGAAATATTCAGATCTGGAAATACATATATCAGATTGGTTCTATGGCTGTAGGTAGCTCCAAAAACAAGATATAACAATGAGATGCAGCTCCTAAATTCTCCAAACACCTCCTTAAGTCTGGATCTCCAAAAGGGCTCTGTTCCTTGAGACTGTATGATCACCCTGGCTGGAAAGTGGGCCCCACTGGCTGTAGAAACCCAAGCAAATTCGGCCTCTTCAGAAATGGCCTCAAACCCTTTGTAAAATGATGCCCAACTGTAGACCTGAGGATGGCAAACACATGAGAAGAGATCCCTTTGCTGCAGCAAGAGATTCAACCCTCTAACTGACTGTATTACTAAGTTCCAGTGCGCCCTCCTTGAGAAATTTCGCCCAGCTCTGAGAAATGATAAATTTGGAGGATAAGAAACCCCAAGTGCCAAAAGAGGCGCTCTGATGATGGAAAAGAGCCTCCAATCAATATCTGGCCCAAAACCAAGCTCCACAAACCAAATCGAACTCTCCTTTACTAAGTAGTGCGCCCTCTCTACAGAAACCCTCTAAGTTGTGCCCTCTTTCACTGACTGATGACTGGAATGAATCTGAACTAAGATAGAGACTGAAGTGGAATGGTGGGGGAGGAATCTTTCACCTCCTTGGCCAAGCTTGGATCAGCAAAGGTGGAATCTTTCACCACCGAGCTGATCTCTAGGGTTTGTTCAGTCAAAACTCTCAAAAGCCCCAAGTGCATGGGCTCTCTAGCAAGAAGTCAGACATCAAAATGATAACTAGCATAATGAGAGAATAGAGGCCCCTATCTCTCTTTTATCCCCCCTATTCACCTTTTCCCTCCAAGTGACTTTTACTTTATTTTTATTATTCTTTAATTAAATCACTTTATTAATTAATTGGCCTTTTTGCCTCTAAAAAGTGATTTATTCGTCTCTATGGCTTCTTTGGCCACTGAAAGTCACTTCTCATCATCTAATTTTGTAGTGCTCTTCCTCCCGATTCCGATGAGTTATTACACTAAGAGGTTTCTCCAAGTATTATGCCCAAAATGACCTTCACAGTGAAATTAATTAAAATATAACCCATAATAAATCAAAATTACAGAAATCGTTGGAATGCAACGGAACCAAAGCCAAGATGTGCGGAATGGATCACGATGATGAAATATGATGAACGATGCAAGTCGGGCCCAATAAAACCCATCAATAACTCCTGAACTCGTTGTCACCCCTATCTGGCTACTCTGGTAGGCATCACACTCTGTAACATAATAATGTCCAAAAATGGGGACATTACAGTCCTCCCTGCTAGAATATTGCTTGTCCTCAAGCAATAACTGAATCAATCTGTATATGATACCAGGATTCCATATCCACTTGTGTGACCTGTAGTAAGCTCTCCACAAAACATGGCCCCTCCAAGTGCTCACCACACATGATACCCAAATGCTCCTGATGAGTAGAATGATCGTGTGCACCCAATCCTCGGTCAGCTCCCCAAGCAACCACTCTACTCAGATCTCGACCCCATCAAACTCTGGACTACCAAGCACTCCAATCCCTGGATCCCATATCAATATGCAAACTGCAGTGCCCTACGAAGTATAGTCCTGTAAGATACCAACATCATGAATCTCCTGAAGATCCCCAACTAATGAAACAAGTAGATACAATATCCATCCATCAAGGAGTCTCTCACATAAACCCATCTCCCAACTATCGTCTCTGGCAGAAGCCAGACCCCTGCTAACCAAGAAGATGATCTGCTTGTATATCTGATCCTCAACCAAGGAGATCCATCCTGCCACAAAGCATACTCATCTCGACTTGTTCTCAAATTCCCCCAACAATGGAATGAGTCAATCATGTAAGTCTCTGAAACCCTCATACGCTCTAGAAGAGCACCAAATCCTGCATAACATAGCTCTGAGGGTCTCATACCAAGTATCTCAGTGCCCACAAAACTGTAAACCTTTGGCCAAAGTATGCTGATAGTCATGTTGTCCTGTCCATAATCACTAAATTCGGCCTCCTTATCAATCCACACTGCTGTCTATGGAGTCCCATGCTCCAAACATGCCTCCATGTGTCTCATGACATCATCATCGAGATTCCCCAAGGAGAATCTATCTCTGTCCTGTTGACGAGTCCTGAAATGGCTAAGCTGTCCAACCATAGATACATCATGTATGGTCCTCAAGATCCCTGACGCTGCCTGCTGCGACCATACCGCCTGCCAACTGATCTCATAGATCTCATCAGAAGCACCTGTCCATATCTGCTTCCAGTCCTCATCTTGCTGAGACTCTGAACCTATATCCATCGTTGGAACATACTGCCCCATGGCTAAGGATGCTCTCTATCACGCCCCAAGCCTCATATGACTGTCTCGGATGAACCACCCCTATCCTACTGTATATAATCCAGTCACTCCTGTCAATTGGTCTGTGCCTACCAACTCTCCATGTCTCCTGCCACTGTTTATCTTCCCCTATGTCGTTGTCCATGATGAAAGTATCAGGGAAAGATAACATAAATAACTGCAACTGTATGTAGGACTGGAAAGTATCATAGACTTTGGTCAATCCCAAGGACTTGACCAAAAGCTCATCCACTGGCACCCATGGTGAATAATCGCATGTACTCATCACTAAACTCCAACCATCGGGTACAACAGTCTGTAACTCCACAAACTACTGGTCAATCACTCTCCCTCCATCATCACTCATATAGCTGCTGCTACTGGGAAGGTGATCTCCCAGAACTATGTACCGCTGCAAGGAAGAGGAATCTCCATGCTCCACTAAGTGTGTCTTCTCTCTGCAATCCAATGCATCCCCTTGAATCCCGCTGTACACCTCTGCATGCTCCTGTGAACTATCTCTCATCATCATATGCCCATGTATACTCATGCAAGCATCTGTATCCTCCTGCATCATCATGTATCCAAGGTGTACTGCTGGGTTAACCTCTATATGGATGTCATCCAATTCTGAAACACCAATGGAAGTGTCCTCATACCTGCCCCTAGCTTTGGAATCCCCGGGTGTATGTGTAAGACCAATTGTCTCAGAACCCCTCATGAATGGTGGTCCCGTGACACATAGATATCCTGCAATGTCTCTTGGTCACATCTCTCCATATCCATCAACGATCCTGGGTGTCCCTCACGCACCTCCATCAACTGGTGCTCCTCTACCAACCCACCAACATCCTCTGGCGAAGTAACTGAAGTAAACATTTGGCTCTCTGTTGAGATAGATGTAGTGGATCCCCAACTAGTCTCATCAAGGAACTCCTCTAATATGGACTCTGATTCCTGAAGGGCTGTCTGTGCGACTTCCAAGAATCCCCGTGTGCTCGTCAACTCATGAGTGAGTTGGTCCACCTCAATCTCCTTCTCCTTCAGTGCCCTGTGATACATCTCACCAACCTCCAATAGGTAATCTCTATCCATCAACAATTGCTGGTAGTCGACCCTCATCATAGTCACTCTCTTCCTAAGTGTATGGAAGTCGTCAATGGCAAGCCCCCCATCTGGACTATCATGTGCCATTGAGGCCCTCCAACAATAACCTGCCACCAATGCGTGTGTATCATCAATGCATCTAGTGGCTGCCATGATCATGTCCTCACTGACTCTCAACTGTCCTGTCAAGTGTCGTGACTCCTGATCACAATCCTGCTGAGGTGCTACCACATGCTTCTCACTGATAGTGTCAATAATGGAATCCCCAACAACACACTCCTCAAAAGATAAGGCATTGAACTGCCCATTGCCCATTGTGCTACTGAGTCCTCCTGTATGCCATTGCACATCATCACCAACTGCTACCCCCATCTGAATCGCACTGTATCCTGTATGGGCAGCTTTATCCTCCCGTGCGCTCACTCTGCGAATGTCATTTGCACCTGGATCCCATACAAACATGTCTAGACATGAGATATGGTCATCCCGACTAATAAGGAGAGCATCCTCATCACTGTAGACCGGTCCTGGAAGTGAGTATCCCATCAAATTGTCAGTCTCCACAACCTGATCTAATAATAGTCTCCCCAAAAGAGGTGACTCGCTCTCCTCATATTGATAGGTATGTATATAGTCAACTATCTCTAAGCCATGCCTCTCCTCTTGGGTCTGTAGATCCATATGCCCCTTGTGTTCAAATGCTACACAAGGCTCCTCTACCACCTTTAGAATGCTACTGATATCCTCCTGTGCCATGTCTCTCATAAGTATCCGAGAAGGTAAGGACTGTGTCATGCTCAACTACAGGGGAGGAACAATATCCCCCACACATGACCTCATACTAGGTGCTAACACATATGAATCCCCACAAGTGTCACCACTATGCTGAAGTGTTGAGTTCTCAACACTGTCTGATAGGGAAGATAAGGAACATGCACTATCATCCTGTCCATCCAACTGTCCATTAGATGCGTAGGAGTCACTAGCCTCATTGGACTGCTCTAAATAGGCATCTATGGTTGCATCCTCATGCATCTCCTCATCCTCACTGTTGTAGTGCACCTTCCCTTTACCCCTACATCTGTGATCTGGCTCCCAAGGCACTTTGCAACTGTAGCAAAGTTCCATGCACCTAATGGGTGTAGGCTCAATTTGTGCTTCCTTCCATCTACTAGCTGGTAGTGATGTATCTACCTCCTTGATTGCTTTGACTCTGTTTTCCTTTGCTATGCTGCTCCAATAATGGATTTCTTCTATCTTTTTGGCCCAATATTTAACCTCATCTTTGCTCCACCTAGGATTTTTGATGGATACAAACTGTTGGAATGTTACTTGAGCCTTGAATGTCTCACTAAGGGCGTAATATTCCTCATTACAATATATGATCTCCTCTGCAAAATCCGCAAACTCCATCTCTCCTCTAGATCATCAATGTATATTACAGGCTGGCGAAGGAAATTCGCTCTGATACCACTATAATGTTCCCAAGCAGATTTGCTTGGAACATGTTAAGTTTTATGGGTTTTCTGGTTGTGGTATTTCGTCAAACAGTTTGCTTGCAGAGTATTTCTGGGTTGTTTATGGTTTGGTATTTATGTGTTTTTGTAGCCAATAGTTGCATATACCAAATAGATAAGAAGATAACTAAACTTCACCAAAAACCCATGAAGGACAATACAATAAAATAGCCACAAATCAGATCTGACCTTTATTTATTAAATAAGCCGCTCCATACATGAAATATTCAGATCTGAAAATACATATATTAGATTGGTTCTATGGCTGTAGGTAGCTCCAAAAACAAGATAGACAATGAGATGCAACTCCTAAAATTCTCCAAACACCTCCTTAAGTCTGGAGCTCCAAAATGGCTCTGTTCCTTGAGACTGTATGATCACCCTGGCTGGAAAGTGCGCCCTACTGGCTGTAGAAACCCAAGCAAATTCGGCCTCTTCTGAAATGGCCTCAAACCCTCTCTAAAATGATGCCCAACTGTATATTTGAGGATGGAAAACACATGAGAAGAGATCCCTTTGCTGTAGCAAGAGATTCAACCCTCTAATTGACTGTATCACTAAGTGCTAATGTGCCCTCCTTGAGGAATTTCACCCAACTCTGAGGAATGATAAATTTGGAGGATAAGAAACCCCCACAAGTGCCAAAAGAGGCGCTTTGATGATGGAAAAGAGCTTCCAATCAAGATCTGGCCCAAAACCAAGCTCCACAAACCAAATCGAACTCTCCTTTGCTAACTGGTGCACCCTCTCTGCAGAAACCCTCTAAGCTGCGCCCTCTTTCATTGACTGATGACTGGTATGGATCTGAACTAAGATAGAAACTTAAGTGGAATGGTGAGGGAGGAATCTTTCACCTCCTTGGCCAAGCTTGGATCAAGAAAGGTGGAATCTTTTGCCACCGAGCTGATCTCTAGGGTTTGTTCAGTCAAAACCCTCAAAACCCTCAAGTGTATGGGGGCTCTAGCAAGAAGCCAGACATCAAAATGATAATCAACATAATGAGAGAATAGAGGCCCCTATCTCTCTTTTATCCCCACTGTTCACCTTTTCCCTCCAAGTGACTTTTACTTTATTTTTATTATTCTTTAATTAAATCACTCTATTAATTAATTGACCTTTTTGCCTCCAAAAACTGATTTATTCGTCCCTATGGCTTCACCGGCCACTGAAAGTCACTTCTCATCATCCAATTCTGTAGTGCTCTTCCTCCCGATTCCGATGAGCTATTACACTAAGAGGTTTCTCCAAGTATTATGCCCAAAATGACCTTCTTAGTGAAATTAATTAAAATATGACCCATAATAATTCAAAATTACGGAAATCGTCGGAATGCAACAGAACCAAATCCAAGCTGTGCGAATGGATCCTGATGATGAAATATGATGAATGATGCAAGTCGGGCCCAATAAAACCCATCAATAACTCCTGAACTCACTGTCACCCCTACCTGGCTACTCTGGTAGGCATCACACTTTGTAACATAATAATGTCCAAAAATGGGGACATTACAGGCATCAGGAAATAACAGTCCATTGCTTAATTTCTTAGCATGAGTCATGTTGTAATGGTTTTGAACATCCACAGGTCAAAATATTCATGAGAAAATGGATGAATATTTTTTCTCTCGACCAGAGCAACAAAGTAAAAAGCAGTTCTTTCATGGTGCCTTTAGCTGTTTCAGTGGTAAATGAAGGTGAATAGTTGGTGCGTGTTTTCATTTTTTTTCATCAGAGAAACTGACAGTTTATTTGGTAGAGGTAGTGCACATTCTACTGTTCTTTTATGGAAAATTTTGGATTCTAAGCCAGAAATATGGTGAACCTTGCAACCATGTCAGTTTGTGTATCTATTATCAATTTCTTCCTATGCAAAGAAAATTGGGTTGTAGAGATGTCTTTAGACTTGTTAAATTTGAACTGTGCTTTAATTCCTCTTATGAGGCTATACACGATGAGCTCATTTGTGTTTGTGACTAATTGATTGTTTCTGTTCTTCCAGGAATGGAGTTGAAACCAGGTCCTGAAGTTGTTTTCGATAGTTCCATGTCTACAAAAAAATCGTGCTCTGGGGCATCTGCAAGAGAATGGTGAAATTTCATGGTAACCACATTATTTAGGCAGGGTTCATGTATATAAACTAATTTTTGTCTTAATCATCCATGAGTTATTGATAGAGAAAGGTTTGCTTCTTTTTGGTCCGTTTATATTAAATATTAGTTGGAGTATATCATTTCATATATATCTTGAAAGGCTTATGTTCACAACTCAATTCCACCATTTAATTTAATTTTCATGGGAGGGTAGGCTATAATATTCCCAGATTCATTCCTTCTATTCTGTAATTTATTTTTGGAATTACTAGAAAATTGAAAAAAGGGCCATTTTGCAGTGCCTGATAAATTAAATAAGGTAAAATAATTTCCATTTTGCACAGGAAACAATGTGGCAGTGACTTAAAGTAGGCCAAATTCTACTTTAACGAGAGTTGTTTTGGTTTATTGTCATATAGCTTGCAAAAGTTATTTCAGCTTAATTTGTCTATCTTAACAGGCAGTTTAAAACAGCCCTAAAGTTCAACAATGATTAATATTGCAAATATCATCCTCAATTTTCCATAATTGATTATTATGGTCATTTGTAAAGGTCCGTTCTTCCATGAGCTATTGTTTTCTTGTTAGCTAAATTAAATTTCTCTTGTACATGGGATTTGATCTGGGTTATAAATATTGTCATAAACCAAGCAGGTCAATCATGTAAAATCATAAATGGTATGACATGGTGCGGAGTAGGTTATTTATGTGAAGAGTTAAGATGGTTCATCTGGACCTCGAGGCGTCAACTTGATGCATTGGAAAGGGAGAAATTATGATGAGAGAAGTTTGAATCACTTAAGTTGTGATGGCCCCTTGATTGAATATAGGGTTTTTAACATCTAGGAAAGCCGAAAGTCTTCTTTGAGGCAATTTAGACTGTCCATTTGGAAGCTTTATGGACTTTGATGATGGGTGGAGTGTCCACTCGAAACGTTGGACGTTTCAAAATTTTATACATAGTTTATCTCCAGAAAGCTCAAGCAACTTTGCATAAAATACAAGTATCACGGTTAGACTTGGTCTACTCGAAATCAAGAGGAAAAGAAGAAATTCAAGATATATAGTTTTTTGGCAAAATCAATCTAAAATCAATCTTACATGATTGATAAGAATGAGACCAAAAAGTTTTTCTTTCGGTTTGAAAATAAATAACAAAATTTTATTACTGATTGAATCTTGCTCATTTAAATAATCCTAAAATCTGAATCATAAAGCAAAGAGAGCAATCAACTGATTGAATTCTCACTGTCAAGGGTCTTGATAAATTGGACGAATAGTCTTCCATTAATCAGATATGTCAAAATATACTTGCAACAATTTTAGATCAAACTTGCCTCATGGAACCAAAGGGGACTGAGATGAATTGTTGCTGATTCAGACCTTGTTGACCTATGAGAGTGGCTTAATAGTAGCCTTGTAGACACACAAATTGGATGAAGAAAGAAAGAAGAGAAGATTGTTTACAGAAGAAGAATGAATTACAAGAGGCACTGATAATCTGCTCCTTGTCTTGCTCTTGTATATATGCCCAAGGCTCTGCTCCAAATCTGAAGTCTTGGTAAGTTAAGCATGAGAAGTCTCCACATGTTCAGCCATGAAAGTAGCCCCTAAAGGATGAGTTTTCTTCTATTAAAACCAGCATGAAACTGTCTAAAAAATAGCTCAAGATAACTGCAAAAATATTTCTCACATGGGTAGGCCCTCCTGCTATTGTCTTCTCATAAAATCAGGTCAAAATCAGTGCTTATCCTAAAGTTTGCATGGTGATTTGGAGACAAAGGCAGCGACTTCCAACACCCATTCTTATGCTAAAGTTCATTATTATTAAAAGTAGCAATCGATTCCTCCAAAGGTTAGCACCCAGCTTGTGCACATGCAAAAGTGGAAACAACAGTGAATTTCTTTCTAAGATAGGAGAGGAGTTAGAGCACAATTCATCGAGTAGACACGCACAACAGCAGGGCCCTCCTTGGCCACTCTTAAACACATGCAAAGCACCCTACATGCTGTTCCTGAACTGATTTACTGTTTACATGCTCAATTAAAACTCAAGATAGCATCATCCCATCATGCATGAAGAGTCCCAAAATCACTGCCTTACAAGCTGTCATTTGTCCTCAAAAAGAGTGCCCCATATGCTAGAAATAAACCTCAGGAGAAGTGCCTTGACTGCCCAAAATCAACATTTCCATCTACTGGGAATACAGCAAAGGATAAGTGCAAAAATGATTACAGAACATGCAAAGACCAGCACTCTACTTGCTAATTTAACTCCACTAACTGTTGAATTTAGCTGCCCTTTCAAAGATGCTAAATTACCCAAGTGCCTCATTGACTAGGTCGAAAGATGATTCATCCTGCTGACCAATGTTATCAGAACTCGAGCCAGGACGAGAACTGGCCAAGGGCTAGACTGGGACTTGACCAGAAAACTGGGTTGAGGAATTGTTCTACTAAAAAATACATAAAATATACAAATTTTGATTTAAATTTTTTTTTCATGTACATCAATATAAATCCAAACCATTAGACACCAAATATGCAAAGTTTGCTCATGTGTATAGCATTTAAGAATATAGCAAAATGGCATGAAATATGATACAAATAAAATACATTAACATTGAAGCTTTAAGAATATAGCAAAATGGCATGAAATATGATACAAATAAAATACATTAACATTGAAGCTTTAAATGCTCTATAGAGCCCAAAACCATCATGCTACAACAAATAACTACATATTTTCAAAATCATCCCCGAGACAAATAGTACCTAATCAGTGCCAAGCACTTTTTGAATCAATTCTCTTCACCGAAGCTCCACAATCTCCAAATGCTCACAAATATTAATGAGAAATGTGTGTGGCAAATAGGGGGGCATCTTTATATAATGATAAATTAGGGTTTGGAGGGATGGAACTGTTTTTCTTCTTCTTTTTGCTCATTGTTTTGGCCATCATGGTGCACCTGTGGGCTTGAGTTTGTTGAGTGCCGGTCCATATTGAAATTGGCCGAATGTTCGGTTCAGAGTTTGAATCGGTCATGTTATCACATGATTTGTACTTGTGCAAAGCCCTCCACAAGATCCCTAGATCTTGTGTAACTATGGAAGAACCTACCACTGCCACCTAAGTAGAGACTTCCCTCGTTTTAGTGATGGAAGAGGTCCACCACAAGGAAGGCCTCCCTAGTGACCTCAAGGGATCGAATAGCAAGATATAGCCAAGCCTACCGTCACCTATCTTGATCACCTGTCAGTTAGGTCTAGGTCTAGGTCTAAGAAAGGGATGAAGGATAACGAGATAATTATTGTACATGTACGAGACAATAAACAACTTGCAGCATATATAGACAATTATCAAGTTATAGAATGCAAAAGTAGCCCTTTTAGACACTAGACAAGTAAAAATGCTATGGCTGTTGTGAATTACAGTAGTAAATCAGTCTTATGACAGTAATTAATATTTTGCAACAACAGCAAGATAAAGTGCTCAGAAATGTAGCAATTTAGCATAAAAAGTAAGCATTCATCAAACAGAAAATTATCCAATTGCTAGAGGTAATTTCTAAACAAGTTAAGCCACTTATAGATGGGTGTATGCAACAATTTAATGTAGTTTTCAGTGGCTGTAACAAACTTTTATAACATCAGCAATAAATACTTGAAGTTTGCTATAGTTAGAGTTAGTAATGTTAGTAAGATGTTTGAGAGATTGAGAAGAGTGATTTTAACAACTACTATAGCCACAATAACACTCCTATATCACTGCCATTATCCTCTAGGGCCTATGGATTCTCAAATGCATTAAACTTGAAGATCGATCTAGGTGAAACAAAAGAGGTAGAGTCTAAACCCTAAGGTGCAATAACGTTTGGGCCTTAGTCTTTAGACTTTGAGGAAGAAGGTACCTAGGGTGCAAACACGTTTGGGCCCTAGGTGCCATTTTTCCCTTCTTCTTGCTTCACTTAGGTCAAGGATCAAAGTTGAGGGTTAAAACCCTAAGTGCAAGCACTTTTGGGCATTAGGCTTTTAACCCTAGCAAGGATGCTTCACAAACTTGGACAAATAAGACTCTATGAGGGAAAGAAGCGCTTATGTTCCCCTCTTAGGGTTTTAACAAGACAAAGAATATTTGCAACAAGAAAGTAATTCAACCATTAGCATTAACAAGATGCATAAAATTGCAGAAATTACTGACTTATTCCAAGAACCAAGAGCATACAACCCTAATTTGCAGAAATTATTCATCCAAGAGTGCAACACATCCACAAAGAACCTCCTTCAAGAATAGTGCATAAGAGAAAAGAGCCAAAGAGGGCTGAAATAGCAAAAATTTCAGAAGTGTTCCCCACAAATGTGAGGGAAAAAGTGATGAGAAAAATGAATGCTAGCGTTGGCCTCTTTATATATGAGGCTAAACTCAACATTTTGTCCACACGACAAGTCAAAATTTATTTAGAAGTGGGGCCGACCCCTCATTTAACCTTTACAAAATGCTAAAATGCAAAAATGCCATCAAAAGTGTTGCACCTGTGGTGACGTCAAGCCTCCAAAGGCTAGGAGAGGGCCTCCAAAGGCCATGTGGCATCATCCGAAGGTGGAGTAATGGAAAAGGTGTGTCTCCACAGCCATGGTCATGCCAAATCATCATCGATACCCCAAGTGTCCATCCAACCCTAGCACCATCAAACCCTAGAAAGTGACATCATCATCAGAAGGAGCGTAACGTCAAAGGTTTAAGGCACTACGTCCAAGGTGGAGGGAGTTGCATCTCGTCTCTGCATAGTATCTGACTGTCTGCTGCTGCAACGTCCTCCATCCTGTGAATAATAATCCCTAGGGGTACACTGTCCATCCTGTGGGCTTTCAACTCATCTGTGTGCCACCATGACCAAATCTGCTCAAACCAAGCCCATCTATCCATCGTCCAAGGTTCTGAGGATGTGAGAGCTCATGTCAAAAGGTGGCAAGTCACTGGATGACTTACTGCTTTGCATCACATGTGCCAAAGTCCTGTAATAAGGGTACAATGTCCTAGTGCAAAGCCCAGGATGTCCCTCAAAGAACCATGTTAGGGCCATCCAAAACAAAGCAGAGTATAAGACAAGGTAAGCCAATGTTCATAAGAGATATTAGTCCTTAAATCATGCTAATCCATGTAAACAATTCACCTCAGCATCCCCTTCAAGCATCACACCAGCCCAAGACCTCATGTGAGTTGGCAAGTTTGAATATGGGAGGGCCTTCATCCAACCCTATTAGGTGTGCCAACCTAGATAGGAAATAAAAGACCCAGGTAGAGGGATAGGTCTTGAGGGAAACAGTGAAAGAAAGAAACCCTTCAAGAATAAGTGTGATAATGATATGGATTTGGGCTTACTTCTTGGCTTATGGTGTCATTAAATCCATTTCTATGAGTGCCTCTTTAGAGGGAGCGCTTGCTGCTTGAAATACCCTTTCCTCGTTACTTTTTGCATTCCGAACCCCTTAATTTCCTTTTGATACCTATTTATTATTTGCAAGCCCCCTTTACAGGTTTCAAGCTTTATTCCTTGATTTTTATTGGGCTATAGATCTTTTATGATTTTGCATTCATTCACATCAGGATAGGGGTGATTACCATTAGAGGGAGTAGAGCTCAAGATGGCCTGTGGCTTTTATGGTGGCCTGTATCATTATAGCAATTGCATCAACCTATGGGCCTTCAACCCCTTCTTCTCATGAGAGGATGGACCATTGCCCATTACCGAAGTTTAGTGCGCTATGAGAGGCTCCAGGATGGAAAGTGTTAAGTATGGTGGGGAACAGAATATTACCCTTGTGAGGGCCCCCCAGTAGTACCCCTTTTCCCTGGGTGGTGACAACATAGGACTAGGGCATAGAAGTCGACCACCAAAGTGAAACAAGGCAACAAACACAATTTCCCAAGCTAGTGATCCATTATCCAACTTCAACCAATGATCCTCATCCACATGCCCAACAAATTAAGCACTACACTTCGCATGAAAGAAGGACTAACATACCTCATGGTGACGCTGGCTTACCATCTCCTATACACTGGGTTGTCTGGATGTGATGAGCCTTGGTTGATCTGCCACTGTAGATGTAATGAGGGGGGGCTACTGGGCTGCCATCTATGGACATGCTGATCATCATCATGGTCTGGATCATTGTCTCCATTGTGGGCCGTGAGACATTATCTCCTCTAGTTACCCCTAGGCATGGGGGATAACAGGTCAGTTTGAGAAAGAATTGGCCGTTGGTGCGATTCGACTCCTTTCTGGTGTAAGACTATCGACACTGGTTGGTTATGGTTTTGTTTGATGGTTTCAATAACATTGCTACTAACTCGTCATCCACATAAGAGCATTCCATGTAAGCTAGCTTTGGACCTGTCACAAATGAACTTGTTGCTTCCATGTGTAAGAGTACCTATAAATAGCATGTCTTCCAAAAAAAGCGATGTCATTTTCCATAAATAACAATGCTTATAAATAGGCATTTCTAATAATAGATATGTTTTCCATAATCTCCACATGTAAGGATGACAAGGCTTTCAAAAAATATCATCGTCTAAAAATAGTAATTGCTAAAAATAATAGTTCTATTAGAGCACATTCTTAGAATGCCACCCAGTGAAATAATAGTGATTAAAAATAGATTATAAATAAACATTTCTAAAAATAGAAGTACCTAAGAATAACCATGCATTGTTGAGGTCATAATATAGTGGTTCTATGGTGAAACCTTCAATAAACCTTAATCTAGTCAAGTAAATCTCAACAAAAAAATATAATAACACTTCAATAATGATCACAATAGAGATAAGCCCATAGTATGTGCTTGAAAGAGAATCTAAAAAAAGAGAAGATTGTTGTCACAAGTTCTCAAGAGAGTAGTGCTATAGGTAAGATTTCTCCTAGGCCTTTTATTGAATAACAACTCGAGTGAAAAAACTGAGGAGGATGATGTATTTATACATCTATACCTCCATTAGGGTTTAGGGTGCTAGCCCCAAGAGGGTTACTAGGCCAACCTAGTCAAACATGTACAAATACACTAGGGTGGATTAAATACTCATATATAGGCTCAATAAAGTCACCAATATATCAAATAGAGGGTCAACATGTGGCCTCAAGTGAAGATTAGACATAATCTCAACAACCCCGCCCAAGTTGAACAAGGGGCCATAAAGAAGGCATTACATTCACAAATTATCGCAGTAGATCATCATAATACCCCCCCTTAATGCTGATCTAGGGTTCATCAAAAGCCATATTGCTCACGGAAAAAAATTTCACGATCTTCATTGGGATTAATCATGCTAAAAAGAGTATTCCATAGAGAAAATTGGTATTTGTCAGGAAGAGGAGGGTTGGCTGAAATAAGGGCTTTGAGATGGGGCGACGTTGGTTTTTGTGTGAAAGGACTTGCAAGAAAATCAACAACATTGGTGAGAGTAGTGAAGTATCCCTGATCCAGCTGATTTGGATATCTACTACGGATCTAGTGTTCTGACTCACAGATCTGAAACTCTGGGGGTTTCTGGATGCGTTTTATTGAGATCGGAAGAGCGGTTCAGCAGGAATGCCGAGACCGATCTCGTATGC
>CBVK0100025679.1:0-10767 GCA_900067695.1 Picea abies
ACCAATTGTTAAGTGTCTGAGTACATCTAAAATATCAACACACAATATACATGGAACAATATAGAAAACCTGAGCACCCTGTGAAGAGTTATGGACTCTGCAGTCTCGTCGTCGTCACGGAAAACCCCCAAAAATGGTTGATTTTAAATCAACAATATCTTCACTTCCGTAACTTCGATTCAGTCAATTTTTTTTTTTGAATTTGGGTGAAATTGTGAGGGAAATTCAGATCTGTAATTTTTTTTAGAAAATTTAGCTCTATCTGCTACAAAAATTAGAAAACTCATGTAGTCGTCCACGGAAAAAATCCTAAAAATTGCAGATTTTAAAATGCAAATAAATTTATTTCTAGACTCTATTTCAGACGATTTTTTTTTAGTTTGGGTATTTTTCTAAGAAGAACTTAGATATACAACCAGTTTTTGCAAATTTTGCACCAAAACCTACAAAACTCATTTGGAATGTTGCAAGCCTCTTTTTTTTTTCTCTGAAAAAATAAATTTGCAAAAAATATCTATATATATTTGCACACAATTCCTGCCAATGAAAGCAATTTGATACCAATTGTTAAGTATATGAATAGATCTGAAGAGAAATCTCAAAATAAATCCACAATATCAACAAGAAAAAACCAAACCATTCACCAAAATACTAAACACTAGAAGTAGTTAAAATCCTTGAGGTAGGGTAACACCATATATTAATCCTTAAGGAATGATAACACTCGTCAAGCAATGTTTGATACATTCACAATATTCTTCACTATGCTTCAATACTGTTATCCCCGATTTCTAGGGATAGCTAGGAGATCATGTCTCGAGGCCCACAAGTCCTAGACATGGAGTACCGAGAGTAGGATTGACCTGGGCATGGCCCTGGAGGGCCCATCCTTCTTCTTCTTCATCATACCTGTCCTGTCAGCAACAACAACATCCATCACCTTCGACTTGGACTTGCATCAGAAAAGACTCTTGCTCCATGAGGTAATTGGTCCAGGTATCATGGTATGTGTCATGTTTGATCATTATAACTTTTGGATATATGCATCAGGTTCCTTACATTTCTGACAACTGCTTGGATCTTACACTAACCCACTTGACCATGGTTGGGGGGATTAACGGGGTGCCCTAGCAAGCTTGTATCCATAGGTTTTGGTCAGCCACCAGGGGGGATTTAGAAGAGCCATCGTCCGCTCCCACCATATTATCATTTTACATCTTGTCTCTTATCCATCTCTCCCACTCCCCTAGTCCGGGCATTAGGATGACCTATTTGTGGGGTTACACTTTATCCTGTGGAAAGAAGGGGCTAAAGGCCCAGGAGGTAAAACCAACTAGTAAAAGATAAAAGCCATAGGAAATAAAACCTAGAGATGCCTCGCCCAGGGATCCCCGAGAAGGCAATAAAAAGACTCTCGATAAGAAACAAGAGGGACCCGAAGAAAAATAATAAAACAAGACCTAGTCAAGAGGATGGGGGGTCTCATCACGAGCCAGCCCATTATGTTCATAGGTATCTAGTAGTATGACATTGCCATTATCTGGTTACCATGCCAGGGCAGTGACCCTTGGTTTCATGGCCAAGGGAAAGGGGGTCTCATCACGAGCCAGCCTTATCATTTCTGCGAAAATACTCGTGGGTAACACTGTCAGCTCTGGTCACCACACCAAGGCAGTGTCCTCTAGTTAGACCTTGAAATAAAAAGAAAGAATAAAGGTAATAAAGGGCTTGGAAAGAATTGCATCCATGACAGGTATAGCTCGCCTTCTGCAAAGGCACCCACGAATAATATCCACCCCTGGTTTTCACTATGTCTGGGCATCCTTAGACCACACCACCACATATTACATGGCTTGGATAATATCCTTTGGGAACTTTCCTTTTCTTACGGATGTTGGCCCAATAGGTTACCTTGTCTTTTTCTTCAGCTTTGTATAGTAGGTCGGTGTAATGTCTTTGAGCTGTTAGATGATATGTTAGGAGTCTTATGCATGCATTTGATGAAATTAATGATGAGATATGATTGGAATTGCTATGATCCTGAGGACTAATGAGCCCATGGAGGGCGAAGCTTTTGATGTGCAGGACCATACCCGACGGACAGGTACCAGGTGGACCGGTACACATGGGGAGATGATCAGTTCAGACCTCCATGGGGATGAAGAGCCCATTAGATGGTTGTTGGGACCTCATCAGGGGCAGAGACAGGACAATGACTGATTGAGCATTTGCACGAGAGAAGAAGAAGGACGTTTTCATCCAGGATGCCTTGGCTGAGCCCAGCCCTAGGGGGTTGACCAACTGCAGGTGGAACGCATCCCTCTATTGACCAGGACGTCCTCCAGAGATCCTTGACGTCACCTCCAGAGTGTGGCAGCTTTACAGGGCAGTTTGGCACGTGTGGCAGAGTTTGGATGCCCAGAGAGGGCCAATGTTTGCCTTCTAGTGTTGAGTTTTGCCCTAAAAAGGGCCAACGTCTCCCTCAGAGGGGCTAGACGTCCTGCTTACTGCTCATTTAGGCTTTTATTTAGCAGTTAAATGTAAAAACAGTATGATTTTTAGTAGTCAGCCTTGTCAGCTGTTTTAATGACCTAATTTTTTAATTAAGGGTCATTGGATGATATAAATTGAGGATGTTTTCCCTCATTTTGAACATAAAACAACTCACTCATCAAGTGAGATCTGATTTTTAGTGCCCTATTGGGGTTTTTGGCTGAAACAGTGAGGCGCAACTTTTGAAGGAAGAGTTTTCTTGGCATTTATGGTGTTTCTTTGAAAGGAAGGTGTTACAACTAGGGTTTGCTTGGATATTTCTTCATGAATTGTAAGTGTTTTTCCTGCAAAAATTCTCTTTGAATGGTTGTAGTTTAAATCTCTTGCATTTTACTTATATATTGCTGAATCAAAACCCTAGGGGACAACCACACAAGTAGGTTGTTGTCTCATGTCCCCTGACAAAGAAACTTTAAACCATTGAATAAGAAAATAGAGCCTAGCCTTAGCTACACTTGTTTTCTTCATTCCTCATGCTAGCCGTACCTTTTTTTGAAGCCATGAAGAGTGAGACGTCCTTAGCCTAGACTTACTACACTGGGGCCGTACCAATCTAGGGTTTGTTGATAGACCTTGTTCTAGCAACGTCTCCCTCATCAGAACCTCTTGTCTTGGTTAAAATTTCATTATTGTGCTAGCCGTTTGGCGGGAAAGAGGAGAGAGCACAAGGCCTTGCCTTTGCAACACCAAGTGAATCTCTCTCTCTCTTAGGGTTTCTATTTTTAAGGCTTTGCTTTAGCATCACCTTGAAAACCTACCCTCTAGTCCTTAGAAAACTTTTACCCTTCAACTCTTGCGTCCATCACTTGTTGACTCCATTAACCCTTTAGGCACTGATCCTTAGACTCTAGCGTTGAAGTGATAGTGACTAAACAAACTTTCAAAACTTTATAAACTTGAAACCCCAACTAACAATTAACCCTAAAAAGCTGACGTCATCCCCTAGGATATTTCATCTTGACGCAACAATCCATTATATGTGAGCAACTGAATGATATTTAATGCATTGATTTGATTCAAGGAGTGATTATATTCATTGGATGCTATATTGTTTCAGTATTTATTGACAAGTAACATTATATTTCCATTGTTATTGTTGCAAACATTGACTTCATCAATATTTACTATTGTATTTGCTCATATATTGAACTTAGATAGTCACTGATTTATGAAGTACTAACCATTATTGCACGTACTAGTTTTATTGTTGTCTTGTCTCGCAAGCAGGTGCCTTCTCCATGGTTATACTTTATTTGACTATCTTTTTGGGCGGTAATCTGTGAAAGGGGAAAATAGCCTTAATCCTTTGAGCCTTTCCCTTTCAAACCCCAGATTTCCAAGGACGTCTCCCTTGGGTCTAACATCCCTAAATAGAAAGGACCTCCCCATTGTGGTGACATTGGGTGGGGTAGGTCCCTGTTACACCAGTTTGGCCTTCTACTTTATAGCCTTTGCTCCTAGCTACAAACTGTGCAATAACAAATACATTGCTTGCACTTCTTTATATAACATTTTATATCTTCTAGGAACATTCTAGAGAAAGAATCTTCTAGAAAGCCTATTTATTCTATCTAAGTACCATGATAGTGGACCTTATTTAATAATATAGTGGACCTAGTCCACCTTACATTGAATTACCTCCATTAATAATACATAACCACATTCCCATTGGGTACCTCCATAGGTACCCCATATTACCTCCCTAGGTATACTACATTCCATCCCCTTTCATATGTTTTGTCCTCGAAACACGTGAATAAACCATACAATATGATCGGCTAAGCAATGTAGCCAAATGGTACGAAGTATGACCATCCATCCATCCTAATGGAAGACGAACATGATGTCCAATTGTTGCCTTGCCACCCTGATATTGCTTTGCATTGTGCTGGTGTTTTCATGGGATTGGTTCTCTAGCATGATGTCTTCCTGTAGTGTTGGTAGGCCTCCGTGCACCTCTAGATTGGTTTCCTTTCTAGTTCCTTGTTGGTGCATAAATGTGTTGATTTTCACGCCCTTGCCTTGATGACTATTATTTATCTATATGATGTGGAAGGCGATATACAACAACTGTAGGAATATGTTTTGTTTTCTTCAAATCTGCAACACATTGTGCCTTTGATTCAATGACCTCCTTGGCTTCATGATTTTGTCCTTCCTGTGGTTTTGCTTCCTTCTATAGACTCTGCCTCTGATTCAATTTTGGACCCGACAATAACTTTTTTGCTGGCCTTCGTGGGCCCATCTTTCTTACTAAGAGACACATCCTGCAATGTGATTTTCTTTTTCTTTTTTTCTTGTACCACAACTTCAAAAACTTATTTTGCACATTAATATTAATGGTACCCACTGATTCTATCCATGGATATCCCAAAACAATATCCAAATCATCCATATCTGTAGCATGAAAATCTGAATGCAACACATATTTATCCATAGTGATCTTCAAATCTTTAAAAATTTGAACATGTTTATCAACAACATGTGTGCTATGAATATTCTTTTCAATAACTTGCAATCTATTAACCAACTGAACATTGATAAAATTTTGGTGGCAACCAGGGTTAATAGAAACAATGACATTTACTTTATGAATACAACCATGAACCTGTAATATAGATTTGTCACATTAAAATAAATCGTTGGTTCTCTCTATATCCTTATTTTTTCCATGAGACCACCTGTCTAACAATATCTTTTCAAATTCTCCATTGGAGAGTGTCATCATATCCTTATGATCAAGCAATTTCCACCAAATGGTAGCATCACCTTGTAATTTGAGAGCTACCCAATGGGGCCAATTCTCTTTCCATGTTGACTTTCTTTCTTTAATGAATGATTCAATACTAGGGCCATGACATTTCCCTGTAAACTACATCTTGTTATGAAAAAACCCAAAAATAGAACAAGGGTTTATAAATATCTTATCATGCAAATTGCGCAGCTTTTTCCGAAAAAAACCCTGAAAAATGGTCGAATTTAAAATGCTCATAACTTTACTTCTTAGACTTTGTTTCGACCGATTTTTTTTTGAAATTGGAAATTTTTACGAGAGGAATTCAGATATCCAATTCTTTTGGCCAAATTCTACTCAGAAAGGTTCATATCTGAACCTGAAGTGTGCCACTCTTTTTTTTCCCTATAAAAAGTCTACAAAAAAAAGAGCCAAAAAATTCTCCCCTTCTTTGGCCAAGGAAAGTGCCTTGATACTAATTGTTAAGTACCAAAAACTGAATACCAAAGCACCACAATAGATATACAAGAACAATATGCAAAATCTCCTTTATTATTATCAAACCCTTTAGGTAGGGAAACACCATACAATGGATCCTATTATGGAAGGGATCCTCTCATGTTCATTTGTCTCTTCGAGGGGGCTTCCTCCTGTTGATCTACCACTCTAAATACAAAACATATCTTCCATTACATTGATTGACCCCTTTATATAGTGCTACCATCACCTAAGAACATTCTAGAGAAAAAATCTTCTGGAAGTGGGCTTAATGGTTAAGAACATGTGTTTTCTCCTAAGAGGTCACAAGTTCAAATCTAGAGGGGGGTAGGGTATGTATACCTCCGTAGACTTTACAAGTAAAATCGCTGGGCAGAGGAGGTCGCATACACCAATTTGGTGTCTAGCTTGGTTGTGACCTTAAAAATATATTATTATTATTATTATATCTAAGTACCATGATAATGGACCTTATTTAATAATATAGTGGACCTAGTCCACCTTACATTGAATGGCCTCCACTAATAATACATAAACACATTCCCATTGGGTACCTCCATAGGTACCCCATATTACCTCCCTAGGTATACTACATGTTTTGTCAGAGTGGTCTAGAGTATGAGCATTGGAGCAGAAGAATGAATTTTTTTTTGCAGGCATATGGATATGATATTTGGCAATCAGTTGTGACATGATACAATGCTACAAAGAAACCTAAAACTGCAAACAAGAAGGAATTGTAAAGGAATAACAAGATAGCAATGGATTTCATTTTGGAAGGACTATATGATTAAGTAAAATACAAAGTGGGAAAATGTTCATCATCTAAAGAAATCTGGGATAAGCTACATAATATCTATTCTTATCCCATCACAGAGTCAAAGATTGATTAAAAGGATACATGTATAGAGAAAGAAGACAGATTCTCACCATGTCAGACAAATTCAGAAGAGGAAGAAGTTGATTACATAGAACAGTTGATCAGTGTAATTGAATATATGAGGATTGAAAGAAAGGAAAACAAGTCTCTCTAGGCATAACTAAATAACATGGAAGAATCTCATAACACCAACTCCAGATAAGTCGAGAAGATGATCATGAAGTTAAAGGGTCAGCTAGAAGAAGACAAAAGGAATAAAGAAACTCTCGAGGATCAAAACCAATGTTTGGAAATCAAAATAGCAGCACGGAAAGAATAAGCAGAAAAGAGAGAGAAGATATTGAGAGATCATCTTAGGGAAAGAATTGACGATTTAAATAAGCTTGAAGAAAAATTTGTTCAAGAAGAAAGAAGACATGAAAAAGAAATCATCTCCTTGAATATCCAACTTGAAGAAGCAAAGCGAAGAGAAGAAGTCATGAAGATTCAGATGATGAAGAAAGAAGAAGAGGTTGAGAGCTGTCCTAAAACAACAACAATACCTTCATTGACAGTTGAAACTTAGAGCTAACTTGAGTTCAAAGACAGACCTAGTTGGCATCTTGATAGGACTTGGAAAATCATTCCGTGGTTTTCTCCCATTTGGGTTTCCACATAAACATTGGTGTATTGTGTTCTTGATGTTATGTTGATGCGATGTTGATGCTTATGATATGTTGCTTATGATATATATATTGAATGCAACCATAGATTAAATATTGATGATATACTATTGAACATTGTTGATAAAGTGAAAGAATATATATTGTTGTTAAAAGTGGTATAAAGTGTTCATACTGATTCACCCCCGCCCTTCTCAGTATTCCAACAATTGATATCAGAGTTGGTTCCTTAAGGAAACGGTTTAACCAATGGAAGGTAGATCATGGAGTGCAATATGAATGGAACACAAATGTTCAATGGTTAGAAGGGTCTGAAGTATGGAGTGTGGAGTTGTAGGATGAAGATATTTTTACAGGCACATGGATATGATATTTGACACTCAGTTGTTACATGATACAATGCTACAAAGAAACCAAACATTGCAGCTAAGAAAGAATTGAAAAGGAACAAACAAAATAACAATGGATTTTATCTTGGAAGGATTGTCTAATTCAGTAAAGGACAAAGTGGGAAAATGTTCATTAGCTAAAGAACTTTGGGATAAGCTATATAATACATATTCTTCTCCCATTACAGAGTCAAAGATTGCAGGTACACAATAAGAGGTAGGATGCTCATCATGTCACACAGATTCAAAAGAAGAAGAGTTTGTAGTCAACATAAGTGAGTTCTTTTTCTTTACTTGTGAAGAGCACGAACATCTTGAAAATGAATGTCCTTATTTGAAGATTGAAAGTGATGAGACAGAACAACCCAATGAAATAGAAGATAATCTTGAGATTCAAAAGGAAAAGGATCTTGAAGCAAAATTATCAGTGTTCTAGATGAACTAACAAAAGAAAGGAAGAAGAACCAGTCACTTGAGGACCAATTAGCCAAGAAGAATTCTCAAGAAAGTTCTGAAGAATCCCAACAGGTCATCATGAAACTAAAAGCTCATCTAAAAGAAGCCAGAAAGATTGAAGAAACATACAAAAGTCAAATGGAAGAAAAGTAGTGTTTGAAAGACGAAATAGAAGCACTAAGAAATGAAGCAATAAAAGAGAAGAAGTGTTTGGAAACCGAAAGAAAGGAAGCATAAAAGAGAGAGAAGATACCGACAAATCATCTTAAGGAAATAACTGACAACTTAAATCAACTTGAAGCATAATTTGATCAAGAAGAGAGAAGACTTGAAAACAAAGTCATCACATTGAAGATCCAACTTGAAGAAGCAAAGCGAACAGAAGAAGTCATGAAGATTCAGATGATGAAGAAATAAGTTGTCACATTGAGAAGTAAAATCGTCAAGCTCAGCAAGAACGTTGAAGAGACAAAAACATCCACATCAACATTAGAGAATGAAGAGAAGCATTACAGGGTGTTAGAAAAGAAAAATGAAGAAAATAGTAAGAGTTATGCAGAAGAACTGAAAGGAAGGAATCATGGTCAACAAGAATCAAAGAAGAATAATAGAGATACATCTTCAACAAGACCTACCACGTTCAGGCAGCAAAGAAGCTTCAACCATTATGAAGAGATCCACAGAAGAGAAGATCATGATCAACCAAGGTAGGAATTCATAAGGACTACACAACAAAGAAGATCATCTACTCCTAGGTATGTAAATTTATTTTATGGTAATTGTTTTTATTATATTAACTTTAGACATAAGGTTGTAGATTGCAGGGCTTATGAAAAGAATGTTCAAACAAGAAAAGCTTATGTGGCCCCACATGACATTGAATGTTACAAGTGCTATAACTATGGACACATATCCCATTACTGTAGAAGCATGATGGATACTTCTTTGACAAAGAACACTGATATTAGATATAAGAAGGTTTGGAAAAAAAAACAAGAACAAGTAAAGGAAGATCAAATGAATGAAGGACACCCAGAAGTCGTACTCTCAAGATTGACAATAGTACAAGATGAAGACAAATCCACAGGCAAAAAGGAAAGATGTCAAATATAGGAAGGTTTGGAGAAGAAATGAAAAACAAGAAGAACAAGTGAATAAAGACAAGGTCTCAGAGATCGCAGTATTTGCAGTAGTACGAGAAAGAAAACAAGAGTAGGTGAATAAATAATAGGTTCAAGAGATTGTACTTTCAAGAATTGTAGTACAATATCAATCCACAGGCAAAAAGGAAGAAGTCAGATTTCAAAAAGATGATGAGTCCACATACAAAGAGGAAGATTACTTCACATCAAAGCGGGTATTTTTATGAGTCATTCGGCTTGGAGACTCCCAATAAATATGTAAATGAAGAAATCAAATTTTGATTTTTTTTTATATATGTCAGTGAAATTCAAGAGGAAGCACCAAGGGAAAATAAACAACATTGGAAGAGAGGAAAGGAAACATATATAGGTATCCCTACATTGATATACAACTTACGGAAAAGTCAAGGGAAGAAAAATCATTAGAGAGAGAGATCCATAAAGGAAGATTAGTAACATACAAACAAGGAGACATACCAACATGGGGAGCTATTATTTTTTCCCACAATTGGTTAGAGCAGGTACAATATTAGGAGGAGACATATCGACAGGGGGAGTTAACCTTTGGTCAAAGATGCAAAGAAAGAACATAGGCATGAAGACAATGGGAGCATCCCCACGGGGATATACCCTTTACCATTGATGCCAAAGGGGGAGAGATGGAAACATTGATGAGGAGCAATGATCACAGTGGGAGCATGAGCATGAGTATTTCCATGTCTATGTGTTTCCATCAATGCCAAAGGGGGAGATTGTTGGACAGTTGGTTGTCATTGATGTCAACCCTTAGAGAGTGATCTTGGAGATTGATGTCAACCCTAGGAGAGGTCCAGAGATGTTGGAAAATTGATTGACACTTGTATGATTGATATTGATGGTGATTTAGTTGGGTACATTTGATGTAGTCTACATGTAGCCCCAGAGGTGTGGTTATGGCACCCAGAGTTGATTAAGGAATATGAACATGAAGGACAGTGGAATTGCAGGTAAGACTATCATAGATGGATAGTACTCGTTGTTCCATTTCCGGTGATATGTGGAATGCCAGGTGGTTCCTTACGGTTAGGGATATTTGGCCTTGTAAGGTTGGAAGCCCTAAAGAGTGGTCAAGAATCCCTTAGTTGGTTACATGTCTCGATGAAAGGGTAAAATGGTTGTAACAAGTGTCAGACAATTGGCTTAGGTTGATGGACAATTGGTATGGATTGTTGATGTCAACAATTAGAGAGTGATATTGTAGATTGATGTCAACCCTTAGTGATTTATGTCAACCCTTGGAGAAAGTCTGGTAGCACAAAGGTTTGGGTAATGGACACAAAGTTGTTTCATGTATAATGGTATGATTTTTTAACATATTTGAAGGTAATACTATTCTAGATGGATATAACATGTCATTCCATTTCTGGTGGTATGTGGAACGTCACAAAACTCCTCACGGTTAGAGAGTTATGGC
>CBVK0100025681.1:0-10407 GCA_900067695.1 Picea abies
ACCTAACCCTAGGAGATGAAACACCAAAAGTTATGTGGGCCCCGATGGGGTCGTAATTTTTGCATACGACCTATGTTTTAGGTGCGTGATAGCCCGTTAGAAAAGTCTTTTTGAGAAATACACATTATGCCATCAAACTCTTACTCCGTCTACAATTTGACTATGACAAGCCAAAAAAACAATATTTAAGGGCCCCAAAACGACCCTGGAAGTACAAAAAAATGTATTGACATGAAAACATCCAAAATAATCCAGTTGGATTAGGTGGGCGGCCACCAATCTCCACCTGGAAGCTGTGAAGGGCTTCAGACAGGCCCGGAAGTGTAGAACCCACAATTACAAAGAATTACAGAAGAATGTGTTGAACTAAAACCCACAATTACAAAGAATTACAGAAGAATGTGTTGAACTAAAAATTGTCAAGAGGAGGGAATTGGAATAGGTGGGTGGCCACCAATATCCATGTGGATCATCAATTTATTACTATCCCCCTTAATCTTCCTTCATTTCCCCTTTCCTAACCTAACTCTAAGGTTTTTTGACATATCCCCATATCTCCAATATCTCCCTAATTTTTTACCCTTTTTGTTTAATTTAACATTATATCAAGAGAATATTCTATCATATAAATTCTTTTTAATTTAATAATTTATCATTACATCATTTGAATACTCTACTATATAAATTCTTTTTTATTTGATATTTTATCCTTATATCATTTGAATACTCTAATATATGGATTTTCCACTCAATAACTCTCATCTTTCATCCAATTTATATATTATCGTTACAAATTTAATTAATGTCATTCAATTTATTCAACGGTAATTTAAATTATTCAATTTTTTTATATTTCTAATACCTTCTTTATTTGTAATTATTCATATCTTTCCTCTAATATTTTACCTGATGCCAATGGCTAATTCCAACTGATTAACGGTAATCTCTATCATGTTATAT
Source organism: Picea abies (assembly GCA_900067695.1). Classification (NCBI taxonomy): domain Eukaryota; kingdom Viridiplantae; phylum Streptophyta; class Pinopsida; order Pinales; family Pinaceae; genus Picea; species Picea abies. The sequence continues at coordinate 961 of CBVK0100025681.1, forward strand.
TTATATACCTCAACACTCCTTTACTACATATCATATTTTCATGTCCCTAATGATGGGTGGAGTGTCCACTTGAAACATTGTACGTTTCAAAACTCCACACGGTTTTGATCCAGAAGTTTCTCTAGCAGCATGATGAATGATAGGTAGAATTTGATGATTATATACAACATGTATAAATGGTTGGGAATGGCTTGAGAGCTAATTGTTTTTATGAGGAAAATATGTAGACATAGTTGTAAAGTTTAAAGTTGAACAATTTCTTCATGATTTCCTATTCATATTTTAAGAAGAACATGGTCTGCATATATAAAAGATTTTTAGTTTAGATTTCAAAATAAGAGTTGATGGTTGCAGAGTTTGGTTGTTGTCCCTATACCCATTTTCCCCTTTCATTTCCCTTTTATGCTATGTAGTCATGCTACCCTCAAAACCAAATTTAATCATGTTGACAAAGTGTATTAGATGTTATATATGTTGTCTCTTGTATATATACTAATTTGAAAATGGTGTATATAGATGAGATTTTTCAGCAAAGGCAATAATCGCTCTGAAAACAGGGGTAATAGAGGAAACATGGACAGAGGGCCCAATACACTTTGGCAAAGAGGTAGAAATAAGAGGACGAAATTTTCCATCCACTTTTATGCAAATTCTAAGGAATTTAACTAGTTGGTCCAAATGGTTACTTAAACCTTGTGAGATAGCCATCCCCCTCAGGAACAAGTCAGACCCCCTCTTCAGCCTCACTCAAGTATCGCAAACATTCCCGAGTAGCCCCATATGCAGCCTCATGAACCTCCAGTCAATGATGGTTGGAATAACATGTTGGTTAGCCATCCCTCTAGTGTTGGGCATTGGCCTACCTTGTCACTACCTCTCCCCCCTCCTCCTCCTTTACAACCAATTCAGATTGTCGCTTCGGGAGCTTCATATGTGCATTCTTCTCATCTCCCAAAGAACTACAAAGCCTTAGCTATTGAGCCAAAACCGAGTAGAGGAAAGTGGCCTACCATATCTCTCAGTTCATATTCTTCAAAGACATCCTCCCATACTATTAAGTCCCTTCCTGTAAAGCTTGAAGATGATATAAGGAATATCACTTTTGATGACATGCACCCAGAGGTATCAAAGGGTGAAGAGAAAAAATCAGTTGATGCAAATTTAATCAAACATAGGGCAACATTGTCAGAGGGAAGCGGACAAAGAGAGTCTGCTTCAAACAAGAAATATTATTTTTGACTCTATTTTATTTTCCATGGTGACATAAGTTTGACTTTGAGGTATATATATTTTTGGATAGATGATATTATTATTATTATTATTGCGAAACTTATATCATGCTTTTTAAAGTTTTTGGAGATACAAGTGTTTATTATTATGGGGCATGATTATTTCACACACACACACATGTGTGTGTGTGTGTGTGAATGATGATGTGTGCATATTGTGTGGATATAATTATGGAGGAACAAGGGAATGATGGAAAATAAAACCAGTAAAGACATAAAAGGGGCCCCACCTATTAATTAGTATATGTATTTATTATTTATCCTTATCATAAATAAACATGTCCTATTATGAGCTAAAGTTATTTAAATTTAGTAACTAAAGGTGGTTGAACTACTTGAAAACTACCTTTTGGAGAATAAAAGGAGGAAAGCAAGGACAAGGAAGACATGATATATTAGAGAGAGATACTTCTGGTAAGGTTTTCTCATGTTTCAAGTGAGATTCATGATATTCATTCTTTAATTTTTTTAGTTTCATAAGAGCTAACTCCTCTTGTTGACAGCAGGATTACTCTAAAGGTGGCAAAGAAGAAAGGACTAGGAAGCATAGAATTTTGACATGCTTCAGAAGGTCATTCAGTTATCTTGTGAGTCTGTTTAGTTTGATTAGAATTTTTAAATTCATTTTTAGTTCTGATTAAGACTATTTTGCAAAGTCAAGACTCTAATGAACCTATAGCTTGGATTGACCCAAATTGTTTTAGTCCTGGTCTTTTTCTTTCAAACACCAATTGTATTTGTATGATTCTAAATACCATTATAGACTTCTAAGTCTGATTCTGGTCCAAACTCTCGCAAGGGTTTGTAAAGAAGAACTTGGTTGTAACTCAAAAAAGTTATTAATAAAATGATTTATGGTTTCTTCTCAGTTTAAGACTTATGGTTTGCTAAATTTCAAATTTACATCTTCTTGTATTTATTCATTTATATTTTATAAACTTCGTACATAAACACTTTTATATTTTTAATTCTTTAATTTTAAGCAAAGCATACAATTTGATAATAAAATCAACCCAAGAACTTATTTCTTGAGTGTTGATTGATATTTTTGAATAAGCTATAAGCCCAGGGTAACATTCTCGCCTATATCATCTAGCCCAATGAGATTAAAAAATGCTTGAGTGAGGACATTATCATTCCTCGCCTCAATAGGGGGAAGATTTGAATTTCACCTTGAGTAGAAGGGAAATACGGGGGGGAATGCAAGGGTTGATCGTCTTGCAAAGTATTTTGGTAATCGTTTGGAATCTGGTGGACTAGTTTATGTGTCTTCTCTCAAAATTGGTCACACCTAGAGAAATAACAGGCCTAGAGGGGAAGGGGTGTTTAAAATATTGAACATATTTATTGTACATAATTTGGTTTTGCAACAAGTTCTACAGTATAGATCATGCGTTGATCCAAACAGATGCTTGTACCATTTCCCCATTTTCCTTGAGCTTGGCATGGATGAAACCATGCCTGGAATCCCCTTCAAATTTAACCCAAAGTGGTTAAAAGAAGAGGTATTTACTTAGTTGGTAAAGGAGAATTGGAAGGTGTTCGATCCTTCTTTCGATATTTCTGTTGGGGAATAGTTTGTGATGGCTCTCAAAAATTTTAAGAAGGAGGTGGTAGCTTGGGCAGAGGAGAGGTATAGGTCCTTTTGAGCCACTATTTTGACACATTTTACACTTGTTAGTTGGCTCTTTGTCTATTCTTACCTCATTCATATACCTAGTTATTACCCCTATTACCATGTATTTTCATGTTTTTGAAGTCAAATGCCTTTAAAAATATTTAAGAGGTTAATGTTGTGCATTTTATTGATCTATGATGTCTTTGATAGGTTAGATTCAATTTCTAGAACATATATTACTAATGATGATTTTCTCAGTTATGTTCATGTACCAACAATTCACTTCCTGTACCTGAGTTTGGTTGTTAGCATACTTTCGCATCTCCAATTGAAAAACGACCACCTGGGTTTCAAAGATCTATATGTCAGTATGGTGCATGTTGCTTGGTTCGTGCTCAGGTCACACATGGAAGCCTCCAGGCGTGGTCAAAGGTTTTCAGTAAAAAATGTGTCAAATTAGTTGCAGTTAACTTCCAGCGTGATTCTTGAGATAATGAGGATGAATCTCCAAACTCTAGAACACGGGTTTTGTGTAGAAAGGCTTAATTTGGGTAATGAGTAGGAGGATTCTTCAGAAGGTGAATGACTTGAGAGATATGGACAAATATCTAATATGGGTTTGCCCAGATTTGTTGTTGCATGCAGTTTTCAAAATGGCTTAATTTGTAAAACCATATTCGATTGTAGTTATGGTTTGGGGGATTTGGTTCCATTACTCCTTTGTATAAATATGTTGATCAAATTGTATGGAGGAGGAAACATATTAGTATATTGAATTGAAGTTGTGGGAGATCAATGTGATTTGTTGTTATCTTTGTTACGAAACGATTGTATGGATTGATGTGCGCCCTGTAACTTGAGAAATTTGTTTCTATAATACAAATCTCAGCTTTGACCCCTGGTGTCTATTTGATTCTATTGTTGTAAGTAAATAAGCTTGTTCGTAGTTGGAAAGGGCCCACCAACTTGGGATGCATAGCTAATTTTGTATTTATGTTAGTTTAGTTATTATTTTGGTTTGATTCTACATTAATATGTTCTTGCCCCGTAGTGTTAGATATCAGAGTTTCAATTTGATTTGGATCACTTTGTTAATAGTAACTTTGTAATTCATCTTGCATTTTAAAGATTAACAATTCCTTTAATTCACATTCATGTTTTCTTACCATTTTCATCCAACTTGATATTTTATGTGTGGTGTTTCTCTTTGAACTGGTGCAATTCCAAGCATTTTGGTTTGTAAGAGTGATTGGGACTTTTGAGAGCTGAACTCATCATTATGAAAGTATAGGAACACTTAGGTGAAAGAAAGTACCTCAATCCTTGATAAAGAGTAGTTCTTAATGGACCAATACATGGTTTTGATCTGGTTCTTGTGTTATATTATTTTGAATGAATGCATATGTTAAAATGAATGGCAAGAATCTCTTTGATTCATAGTTGCACGGAGACAAGTGATTTGAATGCAAAAGTGCAGTTCCACCAAGAGAGACTTGTCACATTTGACATAGCAGTTTGCATCTTTAGTTTATAAGTTTACATATTTCATCATTTGTTGTTTTGAGCTAGTAATTCCAACATTTGATCAGTAACGGTTTGAAAGAGTTCAACTCTTTTGTTAATTGATTTGGGTGATAGCTTGAATGGTATGCATCCTCATAAAAGTTAAATTGCAATGATTGGAACTCGTGTAGTTTGATAAGTTAATCATCTCTCAAGTGCATCAACACTTAAACCTCAAGTGAAAGATTGCATTGTAAGCCATTAATGAAACTTCAAGCGAATGAACTAATTATTGTTCATAGATTTGATTCCCAGTCTTAATTGTTTTTATTCTCTCACACATTGAAGTCTTAATTATTCATCGTTTAAACAAGATCCCATAAGAAAACATACTCATGCATAGACCACACATCTTGACATAGTGTGCGGTGCCCTTGTTCATCTTGATATAAATTGGTGAATGCAAGATTAAGGTGTCTGAGATTTACTTTTGATTCCCTTGATTTGCTTCGTGAGTTGAGTGTGCTTTGTGATTTGGATTGATATCTTTAGTCATATGTCATTTGATTTCACTTATTGCACCTTGAAATGTGTTTTTCCAGCATTAGTTTCTAACATAGGCTAGAATAGGCTCTATTCCTGCATTTCTTGTGCTTGCCTTGAATTCTATGAGCTCATGGATTGATGACTTAATGTCATGGATTTATACATATAAATAACCCCACATTTTTGGCATTGTTGTTAGGGAGGTGTTAAAAGGATTAGAGCACTTTCAGATTTTGTTTCTACGTGTAATTTTGTTGCACCAACATTTAAGACTTGGAGGAAGAGAAATGGTAAGATGCGAAGGTGACCTTGCTTCTGAATTTATGCAAGGATTCTAGCTCGTCGCATTCACTTTAGTGAGTTTCTTTGATCCCTAGTCGTGTTGGTTCAATGTGTCTTATTTTAGTTTGATATAAGGAAAATAAATTTTTGCTTTAAGTAGTGTGCTTTCATTGATTTCATTGATTTCCCTATTGTTAAGGCGTTGTAAGAGCCCCATGCACTAATCCATGTTGCGAGACAGGGGTGATCAAATAACGACAAGAATTCAAGAATGTTAAAGAATGTATAGAAGGATGTTACTCCAATAAATCTATCGAATCCTAGCAGCAGCTAGAAACATATCTGCATCTCAAGAGGAGCAAATCTTGACAGCAATCAGGAACATATTTACATCCCGGGAAGTGAAAGAAGAGCAAAAATTCCATGAGAAACATCAAGAAGATCTGGAAGAGACCGAAAAGCCATGGACAACATTCAATGAAGAGCAGATAGAAGAACCTGAGAATGAGGAATTTATACCATGCTTGTCATCAGATTCTTTGGGTGTTCAAGAGACCAATCAACAAATAGTAAAAGATTTGAATGGTGTGATGAAGGAGGGCATGCAAAGCAGTGTTGATGAACAAGCAAACCAAGGGTAGCATGACTACATTTAACTTTGGTTCCAGACAACCATCGGGCTGAAGCACCACTCTATCCTTCAGTATTTCTTGACATTATCATCAGAGCAGTTGGTCTCTCATGGTCTGGTACTTATTAAAGGATATTTTTCAAACTAAAATGTGAGTACATTTGTAATCCTATTACGCACATGGCTACATTGGAAATACTCCTACACTTGAGAAAATGATTTATTTTTCCAAATAGAGTAGGACAATGTAATAAATAAATAAATAGAATAGTAAAGAGAATAGTAAGTTCATTTGTGAAAACCAGTTTACTAACGCAACTGGACATGAGTTTTGCTTGAAAACTAGGCAACCGGTAGGAAAGACTCACAATAAATTATGCATTCAGTTGTTGGTTCTGCTTTGTATTCTTCAAATCATTATATTTTTCCTCGTGTTAGATGATGTGGGATTCTTTAAGACCCACCTTTTGACAAATATTGTCCCATCGACTCTAACACGTCATATAGGATCAATATTAGAGACAATAGGAGTACCTTGGGACTTGCATACATCAATGGCGGACCTCCTCATTGTCAACAATGGGAATTCATCAAGGTATCTTGATTCATAGAGCTTGTAGATGACTTGACTTCAACACATTCATTCATACCTTTCAGGATGTACTTAGGCACCTTGACGCTCATTGACATTAATGGTGAGTCGTCTCGCATCGGTTAACGACATCCATTAATGGTCAGTAATCCAACGAATTCTCTCTATGTTCGACTTCAGTAAATTTTATTCACATAGATAGAATTGTGCTAAGACATGGGTTTATGGTGAAGATTATCTGGTTTGTGATCCTAACAACAGTTTGTAGTTTTCAGCAGCAGTGTGCAAGTAAAAAGGGGTGCAAGTCTTGTTGCAGTATCTTTCCCTGTAGCATAATTAGTCTCCAACATCAGCCTACAATTTTTTATTTCCATTTGCATTGTGCGTTCCACCAATAATTTCAAAAAATTTAAAAGAATTTGCAAGTCTTCGAGCATAGAATTATAATTCTCCACATTCAAGTGGTCCAAAAGCTTGTTGCAAGCTTAAACACGGATTTGATTAGTCTTCAAAGTTCCAAACATTCACATCAAATCTATCTTCAATAAGCAGCCTTCAGAACATTGGGATATGGTCATTTTTTTGTCGTGTTATCCAAAGTTCCATTCTTCACATAGTCCAGAGCCAAGTCATAGTTGTAAGTATGAATGAATGAGCAAATATGAGGTAAGAATGTGTTTTTGAACTCTTTCTAATTTGTTAAAGATAAAGGAAATGTATTAATAAACACAACTACTCTTAGCTTGTTCTTTTGTATCCTATGTTTTATCATATGCCTATACTTATAACTATTTCCTACATCATCATTTACCATCATATATCCTCATACAATTTCAGTTCAAGCCCATTTATCAGACTGCACCCATGCATCATCACCAAAAACACATTTCTACCCATTATCCATTACGATTTTATCATTACCTATTAGAACCATGACTCAATTCTTAAATCCATTTGATGCATTCAATCTATTTATCCATATGATTGATGTATCATTGTAAAGAATTCAAAATGAGTAACATAACCCATCATATTCAAAGCCATTGTATCATGCCTGTCAACTAATAAATGGAACCATATATTCCAGATCCCCATTTTGGGTCCTATTTGCAACATTCCCCTATTTTTGCTCTACAACAGATAAATCCAATGTACCTGACATTAAGCTAAAATCAAAGGACTTAAAGACAAAGGATCGGGCTGCTCATAAACAAATAAATTCTATGAAATTAGTTGCCCGGGGAGATGTTAATCCCCGAAGGGAGAGTAGCTTTTGACTTGCCCTTTGATTGTTTTCATATGTAACATTTGTTGTAAGCAATCTTTGTCGAAATTGTCAGTGAGATATTTGTGTAAGGGTAATTTAAAGGTCTCTTCTTCTTTGCTAAGGGTGAAAAATAGATTTAATTGGCTTGAAAGGTTTGGTGGTATATTCATAGCCTCCTTTTTGAGATAGCAACAAAGACTTGAAAAATTGTCCATTTGTTCTTGCCACATGGGGAGGCATTCACTATTTGTTATCTTGTCTTGCTATTGATTTGCCACATGGGGAGGCATTCACTATTTGTTATCTTGTCTTGCTATTGATTTATTAGCGAGGTAACCACTATACTATTTGCAGCGTTGAATGGGACGATACGAGATGATGAATTCTACATGCTTTGTGGTGAACCAGGCCATAGGAAATATGCTTGCCCTTCAAGAAGTATAGGTTTCAAAAGTGATGTTTTGTGTAGAATTTGTGGTGATGGCGATCATTCGACTATTGATTGTCCAATGAAGGATTTGGGGAAAAATTGGCCATGGGAAACATGCTTATTACCTTGCATGCAAGACACCGAAATGTGGTTAATGCCCGAAAGATGTTTGACAGAATGCCTACTCAAGACATGGTTTCATGGAATGCTATGATTGTCGTATATGCTCAAAATGGGTATGTTGAGGAGGCCTTGAAGTGTTTTATTCACGTGGATCCAGAAGGCATGAAGCCAAACTAGTTCAGATTTACCATTATTCTTAAAGCATGTGCCACTCTAACAACTATGGAACATGGCAGAGAAATTCATGTTTATATCATTAAAACACGAGTTAATTGTGATGTCTTTGTGGGAAGCGCTTTGATTGACATGTATGGCAAGTGTGGGGATATGGAAAGTGCACGTGAGGTGTTTGATGAAACTGTTCAATGAGAAGTTGTATTGTGGACTGTGATGATTGCAACATGTGCTCAGCATGGCCATGGAAAGGAAGCCCTTAGACTATTTGAAGAAATGCAGTCCACGTGGATGAAACCATACCACATTACCTTTATTGGTATTTTATCTGCCTACAGCGAAGAGGGACTAGTGAACATAGGCCATGAGTACTTTCACTCTATGATTCAAGATTATGGAATCATTCCAAGAGTGGAACACTATGCCTACATGGTGGACCTTCTTGGTCATGATGGATGTCTGGATGAGGCAGAGAACTTAATCAAGGAAATGCCACTTGAATATGGATCAATGGTGTGGCGGACCTTGCTTGTGTCCTGTAGAGTCCATGGAAATATGGAGATGGAACCAAAAGACCCTACAACATATGGTATTCTATCAACCATCCACATTGTTGCTAGTAGGTGGGAAAATGTTGCAAAGGTGCGAGAATTGATGAAAGACTGGGGCGTGAAAATGGAGCCCGGGAAAAGTTGGATTGAAATCAAGAGCAAGGTGCACATATTTGTGGCAAGATATACTTCAATAAGGATTTTTCTTTCAATAGCTATTGTGATGAAATGAAAGGTTCATCAGATGGATGTGAAGATGACATTTTTTAATGTGGTAATAGAGGAAGAGGTTTACGTGGAAGAACCACAAGGATTCGAGACACTTGACAGGGAGACGCATGTGTGCGGGTTAAAGAAGGCATTATATGGATTGAAGCAGGCACCGAGAGCATGGTATGGTCGAATTGATGGTTTTCTAATGAGCTTGGGATTTACCAAGAG